>RJWH01011768.1:0-10915 GCA_004363575.1 Solenodon paradoxus | reverse complement strand
GATCCTGTCCTGGAGGAATCTCAGAAAGCGTTAGTAATACACAGATTATCAAGACTGGCCCAACAATTGGGGCCAAAGTGGTAAAAATCAGGGAGCGCCACCATGGGGTCTCCATTTCTAGAGGGGTGTAGCCCTTTTTCAACTTGTCTTTAAGATTTTGGAGAGTGTCGACGTTTTCCTCTACCAGGCCGCTTTCGTTTACGTAAAAGCAGCACTGCTCCTGCAAGAAAAGGCATGTTCCCCCTTTTTCTGCTGTTAGGAGGTCAAGGGCCCTGCCGTTTTGCAGAGCGATCTGGGCTACTGAGGTTATTTGTCTTTGCAAAGAGGCTAGAGAGGTGGCAGAGGCATCAAGGGCCTGCTCTAGCTCAGCCCGCAGTTGGTGCGTGGTTTGTAGGCTGTGTGCTAGGCCTGCGCTGCCTATTCCCGCAGCTATCAAAGTGGTGGTGAAGGTTAGGCCCACGAGTATAGGCAAGAAGACAGCCCGTTTCTCCCTCTGCCTGGCCAACTTGGCCTCGAGTTCTCCTTCGCCATAATGCATAAGCTGTGGGGTTAGCACAGTCAGATAGTATGGAAAGGCGGAGGAGGAATTGATGGTCCGTAACAACGTCCCGTTACACCAAAAAAATGTACCTGGAGGGCTGGTGGTGGTTCCCGAGACTTGCAGTCTGGTTGCAGGAGGAGGAACTCGTGGCAGCGTAACATACCTCGTGGTCGCCCGTCAAGTCCCGGAAGAGTGGCACTTCTTTCATGGTAAAGGATATTGGGGACTTTGAGACAATAAGAGGGGTGGGTATAGGGACTGCTGCAATTGGGGAGCGGTCGAGAAAGGCACATAAGAAGCAGTCAGTTATATTTCCTATATCCGAAATGTTGAGAAGGTGAATGCCCTAGTGGATGAGGTTAAGCCAGGAGAAAGGGTTTTTGGACTGTTTTAGGGCTATATTGCTGTCTAAGAATTCCTCCTGGGTGAGTATGTTGTTAGCCAGGTCGGTGAAATCCGACAGCTCGGGGGTCATGGGGGAGTAGGTTCGGTAGATGAATATGTCCCCTGAGGGGCCTACATGCCAGATTGCCCCATAAAGCTTTCCCTTAACCCCCTTTTCCCAGACCTGGTCCCAGGGATCCGGTATAGTATACTGCCATAACTGGTCCTTTGCCCATTCCATGTATTTGCACTGGTAGTAAGGTCACCCCCCACCCCCATATTTGTCAGGCCACCAGTTACAGTATTCTTCAGGTTGTTTATGGAGAAGGCACATGGCATGCCATGTTTCCCAGGACTGGGAGAGACTTTTGAAATTACTGGTGGAGGTGTTCAGCGTAATGGGTTTGGAACATCCTGAGAGGGGGGCAATCAGCGATGGCTACAGCATGAGTAATGGTATTATTGCCCTCTCTGTAAGTTTCACGAACAGAAAACCTCCAAACATATTTCTTTTTCAGTTTAGGGGGGTCCCTGAGAGATTTGGGAGAGAGAGAAGCAGGCAGGAGAGGATCGGAAGCAGCTTCATTTGGGGAGTCTGGTGTGTGGGTGAAACGGATTTGAGTGTCCCCTATGAGTTGAGCTGTCCACCTGTCCGGGGCCGGAGCCGGCTTAAGAAGGGTGAGGTGGACCCAGGCTGGTTGTCCAACCAGTTTGGCTGCTGTGGGAGTAGTGAGGATGACAGTGTGTGGTCCTGTCCACTTGGGTTGCAGTGGTCCCGGTCAGAGTTCTCTAAGTAGGTCCTGATCTCCGGGTTGCAAGAGGGTAGCAGGGCCTGTCTCTGGGCAACCCCCTATCGGGGAAAGGACCCAGTCTGCGAGTTCTCGAAGGAGATGGCAAAGCAAGGACAGATAGGGTAGGTAGGAAGCCAGAGGAGGGGTATGGACCAGCAGATTGTTGTTAATTAAAAAGGGGCGGCCATATAGCAACTCAAAAGGGCTGAGCCCCGTCGGTTCTCGTGGGACTGCCCATATTCGAGTGAGGGCCAGAGGTAGGAGAGAAGGTCAAGAATTTCTGGTTTCCAGGGTAAGTTTGGTCAGCTGGGTTTTTAAGATGCTATTGGCTCGTTCCACCTTACCCGAGGACTGGGGGTGATAAGGAATATGCAGCTTCCGGGTGATGCCGAGAGAGGTGGAGACCTGTTGCACGACCTGTGAGATGAAACCCGGGCCGTTGTCTGACTGTATGGAAGAGGGTAGTCCGAACCGCGGGATGATGTGGCCAAGGAGGACTTCAGCCACCGTGTCCGCTGTTTCCCTTGTCGTGGGGAAGGCCTCAATCCAACCTGAAAACGTATCAACAAAGATTAGAAGGTAACGAAGATTTTTGTGAGGGGGCATGCATGCGAAGTCAATTTGCCAGTCTTGTCCTGGGAGATATCTGTGCAGTTGGTGGCCCGGGACCTGGGGCTTCAGTTTTCCCTGGGCCGATGTCTAGGAGCAGATGGAACATCTGGAGCTGATCTCCTTGATGATCTGGAAGAGGGTGGGATGGGTAAAGAGTGGAGACAAAAATTGCATGAGGGCCTTTGGGCCAATGTGTAATGTCTGATGTATCTCTGAGAGAAGTTGGGAGGCCTGTCCCTGCGGCAAGGCTATTTTGCCGTTGAGGAATATCCATCCTTCATTTTTCGGGTGTCCCCCCCGTTGGAGGAGAGTAGAGAGTTCCTGGGAAGAATATTCGGGGCGAATATTAGTGGTCAGGAAAAGTATAGGATGTGGTGGTGGGGTATGTGCAGTGAGTCCTCTAACCACCATATCCGCCCAGGCATTGCCACGGGAGACAGGATCTGATGATGTCTGGTGCCCCCTGCAATGGGCTACTGCAGTAGCAATGGGTAGGTCTATGGCCTGAAGAAGCTTAGCAATTAGGGGGGCATTAACAATAGGTGACCCTTTGGTGGTTAGGAAGCCCCTTTCCTTCCATAAGGCCGAGTGGCTGTGGACAATTAAGAAGGCATATTTGGAGTCCTTATAGATTGTGACCCTTTTTCCTCCAGCCAAGATTAGGGCCCTGGTGAGGGCAATGAGCTCGGCCTTCTGGGAGGTAGTGCCCTCAGGAAGCTTGTTGGCCTCTAGGGTTTCAGACAGAGTGACTATCGCATATGCCGCTCGTCTTTGACCATCGGCTCCGAGCACTGAGCTTCCATCTACAAATAGAGTGAGATCAGAATCGGGCAAGGGTTTGTCAGATATGCATTCTAGAGGCTGGCTGAGAAAGTCTAACATCTCAGGACAAGAGTGGGTAGGTTCTACTTCTGTAGTAGGGGCTGGGAGGAGGGTAGCTGGGTTAAGGCATGACAAGAGCTGGAGGGACAGGATAGTTCCTTCAATGACTAGGAGGAGATATTCCTGTAGACAGGAGGGGCTGAGAAGGGAAAGAGCGGTGGGATAATAGGTCTGTCAAGCGATGTGAGGAGAATACAGTTACAGGCTGGCATAGGGTGAGCTTTAGGGCCTCCTTTCCCAGTTCCGCTGAAGCCCAATGCCCTAAGACATGGCTGCCATCCACGTAGGGTCGGATCAAGCTGTTTTGATAGGTAGGCCACTGGGCGGTATGTCGGGCCCACTGGCTGAGCCAGGACCCCAATTGCAACTCCCTGCTTCTCATCCGTAAAGAGATGAAAAGGGCGAGAGGGGTTTGGGAGGCTGAGGGAGGGGGCCTGGAGCAAGGTGTCTCACAAAACGGTGAAGGCCTTTTGCACCATCTTAGGAGATGTGAGGGGACCCGTGGGGGTATCCTTAGCTGCGTCGTAGAGAGGCTTGGCCAACAGAGCAAAGTTGAGGACCCAGTGTCTAAAGAACCCCACCAGCCCTGAGAAGGAAAGGATCTGATCTCCCGATGTAGGTGGCTGGAGATTGCGGAGAAGTTGGGTGCAGTCTGCTATAAGGCTGAGGGATGTAGGCGAGAGAGAGAGACCAAGATAGATGACCAGCTGCTTTGATAGTTGGGCTTTATCAGGAGTGATTCAATATCCACTTTGGGCGAGGAAGTTGAGAAGGGTGGCAGTCTGTCGTTGAGAGTCCTGCAGAGAGGGGCTGCAAAGTAGGAGGTCATCCACATATTGGAGGACTTTACTGGGGCCCAGGTCACAGGAGGCCAAATCTTGGGCTAAAGCCTGACCAAATAGGTGGGGGCTGTCCCTGAATCCCTGTGGCAGGACCATCCAGGTGAGCTGTTGTGACAAGGCCGTGTAAGCGTCTGTCCATGTGAAGGCAAAGAGAAACTGAGACTCTGGGTGAAGAGGAATGGTTAAAAAAAGCATCCTTCAGGTCTAGTACCAAGAAGTGGGTTGTATTAGGAGGGATGTGGGAGAGGATAGTATAGGGGTTGGGGACCACTGGGTGGATAGGGATGATCGCTTCATTGATAAGTCTGAGATCTTGGACCAGACAATAGGCTCCGGACGGTTTCTTGACTGGGAGGATAGGGGTATTGCATGGTGAGTTGGTAGGGACAAGAAGTTTCTTGTCTAGGAGGTGAGAAATAATAGGCTTTAATCCTCTCAGGTTCATTGAGAGATGGGGAACTGGGGTCTGGAGGGGAAGACTTCAGGCTGCTTGAGACGTGCAATGACGGGGGAGTAGTGGGAAGCTACCGTTGGGGTAGAGGTGTCCCACACTTGGGGGTTAACTAGAGAGGGGGATATAGGCAGGTCTGGAAGGGGAGTTGAGGCTTCTAATAGGGGGAGGATGAAAGAGGAAGAAAGAGGGTGACCCCGAGTGACCTGGAGAGTGGCACCTAATATTTGTAGAACGTCCTTTCCTAAGAGCGGAACAGGGCAGGCAGGTATGACGAGGAAGGAATGGGAAAAGGGGAACCCGTCCAGGCTACAGTTAAGTGGAGGGGTCCGCTGGGGGCAAGATGGGGTCCCATCTACCCCCATGACCGAGATCTGGGAAGGAACTAGGGGTCCAGAAAAAGACAGTAAAACAGAGTAGGCAGCCCCCGTGTCCACGAGAAAAGAGATGGACTTACCCGCTAGCTGCAACAATACCCTGGGCTCAGCGAGGGTGATGGGGGTCTTCGAGTCCGGGCCACCTCAGTCACCCAGGAGCCCAAGAAGCTCCCATGTGGCCAGAGGCGAGCTCTTAAGGGGACAAGCATCCTTCCAGTGGCCGAGCTGCCGGCAGTCTGGGCAAGGCTTCCTGGGCGGCCGGGGTTGGGGACACTTGCGGGCCCAGTGTCCCCCCTTGTTACATTTTAAACAGGCCCCAGGTGGGGTGCTCTTCATTCCAGTTTTAGGCTTTGCCCCCATCACCACCGGCCGCAGGGCCGCCAGCATAGCCTGGGTCTGCAGGGCTGCCTTTTGCTGTAAGCGCGCCTGGCGGGCGGCTTCAGCCTCTGCTTCCCGATTATTGAAAACCTTAAACGCCATGTTCACCAGATCTCGGATGGGGGTTTGAGGGCCATCCTCGCCCTTTTTCAGCTTTTTTTGGATGTCTGGGGCTGACTGGGAGATAAAATGAGTAGCCAGAACAGTCGCCCCAGCGTTAGATGTTGGATCTAAGCGGGTATGAAGCAACATGGCCTCCGTTAGCCCGTTAAGGAACAAAGCTGGATTCTCTCCCGGTCCCTGGGTTACTTCCCTGAGTTTATCATAATTGACTGCCTTTTGCGCTGACTGATTCAGCCCCGCTAGGAGGCATTCGACCATCTGGTCGCGGCGCCTTCGGCCCGCCTCTCCTACTGGTAGTTCCAGCCTGGCTCCGCCTCCGGGACAGCTCAGCCCCCACCAGCGTGAGGGGGTTGCTGGCGTGTGTTTGGTCGGCGTAAGTCCTGGCGGCAGTTCGAACGCGGTCACGTTCGTCAGGGGTCATGGTGGAGGTTAAGATAATATGCAGGTCACGCCAGGTTAAATCATAGGCTTGCACTAGGTATTGAAATTCCTTGATAAAGTTAGCTGGGTTGGCAGAGAAGGAGCCCAAGCGTTTCTCTATGGAAGAGAGGTCCGTCAGGGAGAAGGGGACGTGGACTCGGACTAGACCCTCCGTCCCGGCCACCTCCCGGAGGGGGCAGATGCGGGAGTCAGGGGGCTTGGACTCCGGAGGGAGCGGGAGCGAGTGTGAGAGCTGATTGGGAGGAAGGACTTTCCTCAGGAGTAGGAGGGCGGGGCTGGGGCCGATAGGGGCAGGGGGGAGGAGGAGAGGCGAGACCCCCAGGAGAGTCAGAGAAGGAGGAAGGAAGCTCGGGAGCAGAGGGTTCAGAAGGGCCGCCAGGCTCCGAGCTGCCGCGGGCGAGGAGAACCCGGACGGTGGAGCATTGAGCGCAGGGGTCTGGGCGGGAGTGCAAAGCCCAGAAGCCCTGGATGTGGGGAACCTCAGACCATTTCCCGGTCCGTCTGCAGAAATTGTCTAAGTCCATCAGGGTAGCGAATTCGAAAGTGCCTTCCGGGGGCCAGCGTTTGCGATTGTTGAGCTGATATAACCGCCAGGCTATAACAGACAGAAAAATCAGCCACTTTCGCTTAAGGCTGGACTCGAGTTTGGATTCTTGCCTTCCCATCTTTGGTCCCCAAGGAACAACAGATAGGGAATTGGCGTCCCTCAACCCAATCTGTTGAGCCGGTCAGAAAAATGGGAATCTGAGTGCAGGGACGTCTCCTCTGGACTCAGACCCCGGAGGAGAGCAGCCTCTCCGGGACGCAGCGCTGCGATTTGTCGTGAGAGCAGTTTCTCAGTATCAGTATCCAGGGGCCCGGATTCAGCGGTTGGGGGCCAGAAATTTGGGGCGATGGCACTTACCCTGGTTCGTAGTCCGGATGGGAGGGGTGGCCACCAGGCCTCCTCGGGGAGCGGGGAGAGGAGCGGTCCTCAGCAGACAACAACTCTTCCCGGGTTTCAGGCACCAAATGAAAGGTTTTTTTCTCTGGGCTCTGCGAGGAAAGAATGCCAATCAGACAAAAAGTCGAATAGCCAAGGCTTTATTGGGGTTTGTGCACCCAGGCGAGGTACTCCGGTCCACAGAACATGGGCCAGGGAAGTCGCACCTGAACAAAGGGAAGTGCGCTCTTTAAGCAAAAAAATTTCTCGGGCTTCATATGTTGTGGTTGGGGATTGGTCCTGTGATTCCAGGTGTCGGCTTCTATTCCTTAGTCTGACCTCAGCCACCTTTTTCCCGGGTATGGCCGCTGTTTTGTCCCTCTGGGCCAGCCTAACACTAAGAAACCTGAGTGGCCACTTGAGCATCCAGAGAGGAGAGAGAACCGCAAACTCACTTCTGCTCTCCCAGCACCAGGCTGCAACATACTCACACACTCATCCCATCACATACATGCTCACATGCATGCACATTTGCATACTGTCTCATTCATGTACGCACATGCCAACTTGTGCATGCTCACACTCACATGCATATACACTCAGTCACGTGCTCGTGTGCTCCCGTGTTTGCACACTCACATGCATACCCATGCACACATACACTCATACAGTAACATTCCTGCTTGCACATTCACACACGCATTCATATACTCACATGCACTTCTATACACACACTCACATGCACTCATTCATAGTCACATATAGACTCACGTACACACACGCTGATATAGTAACACACACTAACGCGCTCACACATATACATGCTCACACTCACACGCATTCACACACATACACATTCATGTATTCGCACACATACTCATAAGTACAGTCGCACATACACACGTCCATACTCCTTTCTTCCCAGATCTTCTGTGGGGTCCTGAGGAATTGTTGTGTAGATAGGAAATCAAATGACCTCTTAGCTTTTGGGGGAAAGGGAGGCAGGCAACGGACATAAATTGGGAAATAACACACCCCATTGCTGTCAGACCCAGGGCAAATTTTTAGAGACATCTCAAGAAAATGAAAGTGAAACTAGCCCCAAATCTATCCCAGGTGTCTACTTCCAATGCCCAAGAAATGGAAAGGCAAAATGAGACAGGGTTGCTTCCAGCCTTCCTAAAAATACTCAAAATGAAATGAAACCCTTGGAATATGTCATCCGCTATTCTGACATCCAGTGTTTACTCTCTCCAGTTTTTTTAAGCCAAGTAGCACATGGCCATTGAAGCCACACGACCTAGTTCTCTACACGAGTCAGCATAGGTTTAATTTATCCGAGCACGTTAAGGGGTCTCAAGAATAGGCACCATAGTTGGTGCTTGGACTGAGCCCATGGATGACCAGTGTGCATTTATTGATGACTGAAACATAAACCTAAAAAAGGCGAGGGTCATACATGAGCCGACAGGCTCATGAAAATATGCTCCATTTCTCTTGCTTTAGGGAAAGCAAATCAAAACAACAATGAGGTATCTCCTCACATCCGTGAGTATGGGGAGTCTCCAAACTGGAAACAGCAAGTGTTAGAGAAGATGCAGGGGAAAAGGGAACACTTTTACACTATTGACGGGAGTGTAAATTGGTGGAACCATTATGGAAAGAAGTATGGATATTCTTCAAAACTTGACAATAGAAATTCCATATGATCCCATCATCCCACTCAAGCGTATTTGCCTCCAAATTGCAAGAATACTAATTGAAAAGATTGATATAGGTCAATAGACAGATAGACAGGTACATGCACCCCACCTTTATTGCAGCATTATTGATAATAGCCAAGAAATGGAAGCAACCTAATTCCCATTGCCAGATGAGTAGCTGAAGAAGCAGTGGGCTAAGTACACCATGGAATACTACTCAGGTATCAAAAAGATGAAGTCCTGAAATTTCTAGCAACCAGGATGGACCTACAGGGAACTATACTTAATGAGATAAGACAGATATTGTATGATTCATTCATGTGTTATATACAGAAACCAAGTAAACAAACTAAATCAAACAATAAAAAGACTGTTATCAATAAAATTGCATTGGTGGTTACCAGAAAGGAAGGGGAAATTGGGTAAAGGTGTCAATTGTCTGGTGAAGGAAGCACTGGACAGTGGTGGTGAATTTAATGTATTATAGAAAGGTGTCAGTTTACGACAGTGCACACTTTAAACCTATATAATGTTATAATATATATAATATAATATATATAATACATAATTTTCCTGTAATAATTTTTTTAATGTTAGGGTTTTGACCTATATTGCCTGTTAATAAAATGCACTCAGGTGGCCAGATTATGTAGAGAAGTTTTATGCAGCTGTTGGTAATCACAATGATGGTAAATAAACACCACTTTGCAGTTTACACAGCACTCTCACAAACTTTATCTCTTAACTCCCATAACAGCCATGTAAAATAAGTATTGACGCTAATTTTCCGGTCCCAGCACCTTTCTGAGACTTGAACCAGGTAGACTAATTACGCAGTTCATAAAGGATATGCCCACTCTCACCCCAGCAATGCCGGCCAGGCATCTTCGCAGTCAGCTCCCTGCGCGTGCTCCAAAGGACATGCAGACTGGACGCTGGATCCTCCCAGGAGAGGTGATGGGCTTTTTACCTAAGAGTCCTGCTACTGTTCATGCCTGTTTTGCTAGTGGGGATGTTTTGTTTTATTTTGTATTTTAAACATGTATTTTTGAACAGCTGGACCCCATCCCCTAAGTATCTGACACTAAATGTATGTGTGTCTATTCTCTCTCTCTCTCTCTCTCTCTCTCTCTCTCTCTCTCTCTCTCTCTCTCTCACACACACACACACACACACACACACACACACACACATTAGAATGGGCTGGGGAAAGAAAAACTAGAAAATAGTTTATACATCAACCAATTGCAGCTCAACTTATTTTATTTTGACAACAAATCCACAGTTGAACCCAAAAGCTCGTTAATAACCCTGTTACTTGCAAGGTTTCCAACCCAATTTGTCAATTTTATACTAGATTTTGAAAACTGAATGTGGAATTGTACAATCTTCCAGAATCTTAGACCGCTCATGTTCTAATGACTATAATTTTTCTTAAAGTCCATCAGTATAGGAAGCATAATATGTGTGTGTTTGCGTGTCCAAATTAGTTTTAATCTACCCCATAGGGTAGACTGGTTAACATTTGAAGAACCCTTATCAGAAATATACACCCCAGGAGTTTAATTAACATTTGAAAGAGACTAATTAGAAGGTCCAACTCTAGAAATTCCATGATAATCACTTCAAATATCAAATTCTTAATCTAAAATATAGGATGCATTCACTTGGCATGAGGGATGGCTGAAACAATTTCTCACTATTGAATGAACGGTGATCAGACAGGCAAGATTGGGTCACAGGCCACCACAGGCATGCAGCATTGATGGAGTAGAAAGATCTGGGCAGCCCAGACTCGCCCTCAAGGGGACCCTTGGCTTGGTCCTATTGTATTATTATATCGACCACAGGACAGGATTATCTTCCCAGATCCAACCCGACTAGCTGACCCTACCTCTCGGTGCAATGTGGCTGCACTGCCCGCCCGCTTGAAACTTTCTGGCAAAGTGCTTGTAAGAGTGTCTAAGGGTGGAGAGCAGGAGTTGCACCGAGGGGACTACAAGACTCATGCTAATAAGTGTTAGTCCAAGCAGCAGGATTCATTGTCACTTCAGTTAACATGTCCCCTGATAACAAGGTTGGGACTAAGGCTGTAACCTACCTCTGCTCACTGGAGGCAACTGGTGTCCATCAGCATAATATGGCAATTCTGGACAGCCCAGTTAGGACACTTTCCAGCAGCTCAGCTTGAACTAAATACTATTTGGACTATGTTCAGAGTGAAGTAATGCTACATTTACTGCCTCTTGTATGGGGAAGTGTTAAGCTTTCTCTGTCTCTGTCTCTGTCTCTGTCTCTGTCTCTGTCTCTCTGTCTCTGTCTCTCTCTCTCTCTCTCTCTTTTGCTGTCTCTCAATATGTATGAAGGAATTGTTCAAATACAATTGATTGATAGAATTCCTGTTTTGTATGGCACAAATCAGAGGAATGCTATGACGTGTTAGAGTGCCAGATCTAATATCATGGACA
>RJWH01011767.1:0-10922 GCA_004363575.1 Solenodon paradoxus | reverse complement strand
TCCCCTGTGCACACGAGCCTGTGATGTCCTCCCCTGTGCACACGAGCCTGTGATGTCCTCCCCTGTGCACACGAGCCTGTGATGTCCTCCCCTGTGCACACGAGCCTGTGATGTCCTCCCCTGTGCACACGAGCCTGTGATGTCCTGCCCTGTGTACAGGACTCCCAGCAAGAGGGTCCTGTAGAGGCCTGGTGACTAGACTCCACTCCCTGGTAAGACCCCTGTACTTTCTGGAACAGAACCTGCCTGCAATCTAGGCTAAAAGAGAAGTCGATTTTCCGTAGGGGTCTTTGATGAGAGTTTCTTTGGGGATCAAGTAAAGAACACCGTGTACTGAAAGCTCCAGTGTTAAGCTGGTCAGCAGCAACCTCGTGCTGACCTGAGGGCGTCCGCGTTTATTTCACTCAGGTACCAAATGGAAGCCCCCAGGGAGTGCGGCAGGGGCGGCTGTCCCTGTCCCCTGTGAGTTCACAGCTGAGAACAGGAAACCGACACAAAGACCAGCACTGCGTGGCCACGTGGCCAGGAGGTGCTGAACCCAGGTGCCTGGTCTGTGGTCCCTCATGAGGGTGCGATCTTGCCTTCCAGGGGACATCTCGGGGGTGGGGGTGCGTCCCTGTGGTGGAAGCGGGGTGCAGCTCCAGACCCCAGGATGCACGGGAGCACCTCCTGCTTTCCCCCCAGAACAATGGGTCCCCAGATGTCAGGAGAGTTGGGGTGAAGTCCCGCCCATCATACGTTTTCTTGGCTCATCTCCCTGTAGCTAAAATCTCAAGGTTCTCTGACAAGAGAGCCTTGCAGAAGGGGTTTGAGGGAGGAGTAAGACTTGCATCAGTGGGCATTTGCCCTCGATATCCTGGGAGCGGTCCCACATACACCCCAAGGTCGCCGGTCCGAGATCCTTCCTTCTTCTCTCTCTTCCCAAAAAAATTTTTTTAATTAAATTAAATTTTTTTTTTTTATCAGTGGGGACACACCCATGTGACTCAGCTGGTTGGGACGGCTGGGGTGCGGAGCACGCAGAACCCAGGTACCCGGGTTTGTGTCTAGGCGTGGGAAAGGCGGCAAAATAAAATTTAAAAGTGCTCCTTCCTTTTCTCCCACCCTACCTCCCTTCCTTCTTCCATTTAAAAAAATTTTGTTTTTCATCAGTAGCAAAGGCATTCCAGAGTAGGGGGCAGGGGGGACACAGGTCCAAGCCCATTTCAGGTGTGGCAAGTCCGTTTAGAGGACACGTCACGCGTCGCTTAACGACACCTCGGTCCCCGGCGGCCTGACTATATGACGAGGTCCCCAAGGACTCCACCACACAGCCCGGGGGTGCAGGGGGTTCCACTGTCTAGGTGATGACATTCTGTGACGTTGCCACAACGATAACATGGGCCAACAACGCGCTTGTCAAGAGGCGTCCCCATTGGTAAGCGAGCAGGTGCCGGTAGCGGAAGACACGCGGTATGGAAAGCAGATGCGGCTGGAAGGACCGACGGAGGAGCCTTGAGTGCAGAGCTGAGAGCCCACGTGGTTACGGCAAAGGGCCGGGGCCAGGCCACCAACTGGCTAACAGGAGGGCAGGGACGTGTCCACTGGTCCCCTGACATAGCCCAGAAGAGCCTCAAGAGATGAGGGACCAGATCTGGGGTGGAGATGAGGGCGAACTTAATGGCGCTGAGCTGAAGGCTGGAGAAGGGTTTCCTCCAGAAGAAGAGAGGGGGCTGGCCTCGCAGAGAGGAGAAAGACAAATGGACACTGGGGCCACTGGACTGGACAAGGAGAGAAGCCAGGCACCAGCCTCTTCTACTCCACTATCCCAAAGGTGGCTAAATCCAATCACGGATTCTCCTGCTGGGGGAGCACAGATCCCTTGACAAAGGCGTGCCAACGGTGGCAACTGCTTGAGTCACTGGGGCTTACAAAATACCTTCTATTCACTCCCTCCTGTCATTTTAATAGCTGTACAAAATGCATTTCATTTACACACACGAGATCAACTGACAGAGCCGGCTCAGGTTTCCCTTCAGGTCTGACCGCGGCCACTGGTGGCTGACAATTTGAAATCTCTCTAGATCTTTTCTCCTCTTAACCTGCCACACAAAGCTATATTAAGACACTTAAGTATCCCACTAATTACAAGCTCCTCAGATGTTTGCTATTTGGGGCTCACACATATTTGCAGTATGGCTGCCGACCCCAGAGACACAGGTGTAAAAAGTCCCAGTGAAGGTAGATTCTTCCAGAAAGCGAATTCTCTGGAAACACTTAGAAGCACCTCCTTAGAAGCCGTTTTCCGTGGGCCTGGGTTCCAAATAGACATCCTCTCCACGCAGACCGCATGGGAGATGGCTTCTGAGGACAGAGCTGGATAGTTACTCTGGTAAATATCACTGGCGGGGTGGGGCCAGAACACAAGTTTGTGGGTTGGTCCTTCTGTGGAAAACAGTTTCCAAGGCCTTGACCCACGGATCACCTTGGGGACAGAAATGTATCCTGGAAACGGAACCCTGTTTCTCAAAGATCAACAGTTTGTGTGTGATTAAAAATACAAGCATAATTAAGTGCTGTTGCGATGGTAGGAATGGACTTTCTATCACTGGGGTGATTTCAACAGCTTCCCAGGGGGGCTGAGCCAAGCCGCCTGTCCTTCTGTGAGGACCTGTCCCCTTCCCCTTCAACCTGTGGGACTGGCCCAGGTCCAGGCACTCAGATCTCTGGCAGACCATACTCTTCCCAGAGCTCAGTCCTTGAGTCCTTTCTCTGCCATCGAGCCTTTCCCAACTCCCCCCTCCGTCTGAGAACACTTCTTTGTCCAGGACAATTCAGCCAAAACGAAGAAGCCACTCCAATGTCCATGGACAGATGGATGGATGGACACACACTGGAACATCATGCAGCCTTAAAACAAAAAGAAATTCTAACACTAGCTCCCATATGCAGGGACCTCGAGGACATGACACTCTGACATCCATCAGACACACAAGGACAGGTCCTGTGGGACTGCCTCTCAGGAGGGCCCTAGAGGAGTCACAGCCAGAGACAGAAAGGTGATGGTGTCATGCCCTGGTGGCGAAGTGTTGGATGCTGTCCAGAACATACATCCTGAAGTCCCAGGTTCATGTCCCTGGGCTGGGGAATGACCACGATGAACAACTGAATAAAGTGCTCCCTCCTCGCTCGCTCTTCCTGCCTGTCATGCTCACCTTCGTTCCTGCCTGCACTTTTCCTTTAAAAAAAAAAAGAAAGAAGGAAGGAAAACAGGAGATGGTGGGGCCCGGGCTGGAGGAGGGGAGGAGAGGGAGTGTGAGCAAAGTGTCAGGTGGGGAAGATGGAACTTTCTGGAGATAGAGGGTGGGGATTGTTGCACAATAACATGCATGTGCTTGAAGCCACTGATCTATGCACATAAAAATGGCTAAAGCATGACCTGGGCATGATCTGGTGGAGTAGTGGTTGGGTCAGTCACCTCCGAAGGAGCACAAGCCACATCCCCCTGGGTTCGAGTCCTGAGTCCGGAGGTGGTGGTGGGGAAACAAACCAGTGTGAGCAGCTAAATAAAAATAAAGAGGCTCTCCCTCCTTTCTTCCTGTTTGCCTGCTCGCCTTCATTCCTGCCTGCACCTTTTTCCTTTAAAATTTTTTTCAGAAAATAAGCAAAGCAGTAATTAAATGTTATGCATAGTTTCTGTCAGTGTAGATGGGGTTCCCCAAAGACTCGCCCAGCACCTGGTGAGCAGGAGGCTCTGTCCTGCACGTTTGTGCGATGACTGTGTGGCCCGCCTGACGTGCATTTCTCAACATATCCTCATTGTTACGTGACTGTGACCGCTGGCACCATTAGAAATATTTCACTTTGTTGATTCCTCCCGGTTTCCTGCTCCCTGAGTTTTGATGGCTCCACCTTCTCCTCTCGATCGCCACCTCTTTGCGGCGAGACCTCATCTGTTTTCATGAGACACACACATGACCTATCACATGCCGACAGCTTCTAGGTCCTGACCTTGAGCCCGGACGGCCCCTCAGCTGCGGCCCCTGGAATCCTGCTTCCTGAGGATGGAAGCTGTTCCACCATCCCCAGTTCGCCCAGCCTGTGACAGACTGCATTGTCCCACAAACCTCTCTGCCTGGCAATGGAGAGAAAATTCCATCTGGTCCCACCAGGGTCGGCAGGCTGGTCCTCTGAAGGTGGATGGTAAACAGCTTTGGTTCTGCAGGAGCGGATTGTTTCTGCTGAAGATAATTCACCCTGTGCTTGCCTCACAAAGGCTGCTGGAGACCACATGCAAATGATAGGCATGCTGATTCCAATAAAGTTTTATATACGAAGTCATGTGGCTCTTCGACAAATGGAGAATGGAAGTCCCATGTGATCCTGTCATCATACTGCTGGGTATTTACCCAAAAAACACAACAACACGAAAATGCAGAGCTTTCTGAACCCCCATGTGTATTACAGCATTATTTACAATCGCCCAGAACTGAAACAACCTAACTGCCCATCATCAGATAAATGGATAGAGAAGATGCGGTCTAGACACACCGTGGAATACTACACAGCCCCGAAAAAGGTGCGAACCCTACCATTTGTGGCAATATGGATGCAACCAGAGGGAAGGATGCTCAGTGAGATAAGTCAGAAACCAGATGATCTCACTCATCTGTGGAAGATAAAGAAACAAGGCAGACGCATCCTGGTGGCCTAGTGGTTAAGGTCACCGGATGCAATCCACATACATGCCAAGATCCCAGGTTCAAGATCCGAGGCTGAGTGGGAACAACCAAGATAAACAACTAAATAAAAATAAATAAAATGCTTCTTCCTCCTCTCCCTGCCTGCCTGCCTACTCGCCTTCATTCCTGCCCTCACCTTTCCATTAAAAAAAAAAAAGTTTAAAAATCAGTCAATCAAATAAAGTAAATTAAAAACAAGACAAACAAACAAAAACCAACCGTGGGACAATACAACAGAACTGAGGTCACCAAAGAGGAGGGGGTGGGGCGGGAGCAAGGGGCGGGGTCCCATGGACCGTGATGAGGAGACTTGCTGTAATTTGGTGGTGAACGTGATATGCTGTCACGTCATTAAGGAATGGAGAATCTGCACCTTTGCGCTTCCATTATTTTGTAAATCAAAGTTACCTCAATAAATAGTACACAAGCAAACTAACAAGTGTATCTACAAACCGCCCCCCGGCAGACTAGATGTGGCTCTGGACCATCCTTTGCAAACCTTCTGCTGGCTAATCTCCCCTGTGCTGAGCCAGCAGGAAGGTTTCTGCAAACACAGCGGGAGTACTACTCTGCCCACCCAGCTGGCCGCAGAACCCAATCTCAGACTCCGGCCAAGTTCATCTTCACCTGGGTATCACTTCTGGGCCCCCCGGGGACAGTGGGCTCCATCCCCATGCACTCCCTGGGCCTATAAAGACACCTGCACAGCTTCCTTTTGAAACTCTCTTCCACGCCTGTTGGTCATTGTAACCTCAGAGTTTACCTCCCAGGAATCAGAGCATGAATGAGTGAACAATTAAGGAACAGATGCCAGAAATCTAGAAAGTGTGGATTTGAAAGCTGCAGGGACAGGAGAAATCTACCAACAATATACTTAGAACGGCACCCAGACCTTCCCCTGTGGCCTCTGCTTTGCCATCTTTTGCTCACCAGGCTCAGTCACCGGGGCGCCTTTCTCTGCTTCGCCAGGCCTACCTGATTCCTTCTACCACAGGACCTTTGCACCTGCTGCCCGCCCTGTCTGAAGGCACTTAACTCTGAACTCCTCAGTCTCAGCTCAACGGTCACCACTTAAAAAACCCTTGAAGAACTTCCCTCAACACCATAGCCTTGCTCTTGCACACACATACACCTCACACTCACACACACTCATATGTGGCTCACAATAACTGCAGCGATCTTTGCAGAAATCGGCTTACTGCAGCTAGCATAGCTGGGCTTCGTTACATAGTAGATGATAAATAAATGCCATCTGGGGGCCTTACATGTGAGTTCCACATATAGTTGATTCTGGAGCAATGCGCAGGTTAGGGTTTCAACCCCCACCCAGTTAAAAATCACATATCACTTTTTTTTCCTTAAAGGAGAGGTGCAGGCAGGAATGAAGGCGAGCAGGCAGGCAGGCAGGGAGAGAGAGGAGGAAGCAGCATTTTACTATATTTAGTTGTTCACACTGGTTGTGTCGTGTGTCCCCCCCCACCCCGGAACTCAAATGGGGGGGTGGGGGTGGGCTGTGCTCCTTAGAAGGTGAGTGACCTAACTGCTGCTCCACCAGGGGGCACCGCACCTTATCCCTTTTGACTCACCCCAAAGTTAACTAGTAATAGGCTGCTGTTGACCCCAAACCTTTCTGATAACATTTGGTGACAACATTTATTTACATTTCTCTCGACTGCGAATGACGCCATGTATGGTGTGTAAGAATTTGTGTGCAAACGCTGTCATCATTTTTAACTTTTTATAACAGACTCCTGTGTAGTGCATGGTAATAAGGGGTCAGGCTTTCATGCGCATATATTTTCTGCATTAGGGATACGCCTAACTTTTTTCCCCCCAATATTACTAGGATATGCGGTTCTGTGAGTTTTTTCAAATTATTGCCCCCCAGAATTCTTCCACGGTGGGTAGTGGAAGAAAATCTGCCTGCAAATGGACCCTTGGGTTTCCAAGCTGGGATGCTTTCAAGAGTCAGCTGACCTAGTTTTTTTTTCTTCTTCTCATTTTGTAAACATGGGTAACGCAGATGCGATCTGAATCACAGGTCTCAGAGTCACCTCTGTATGTGTGACCTGTGGACTTGGGACAGCGCCTCAACTCGGGGAAAGTCATTGAATTCAGCAGAAGGAAAAATAAGAAAGAGGAGTTGCCGGGGCGTAAAAGAGGGCTTGAAAACGTCCGCAAGCGATATGTCATGAAGCAGGAATGCATTTCAGGAAAGAGCGTGAGGTGCAGCCAGGCCTCGAGTTCTGGCACGCAGGCCGGCGGCCTCACCTCCAAGCCGCGCGGAAGGGAAACCAGTTTTCAGATGCTCTCACCTCGGGAGTTCTGCCTGCAGCCCGGCCACTCAACAAGAGGCGTCCATCTGTAACAGAGGTGTTGGGGGCCGATTTCACAGGGTCCTCTAACCACGCCCACGACATGGGACTTGAGCTGCTTCTCTTGTGGATTTCGGTTGTGTCCCTCACTGAAAGCCGGCAGGTGACAGATGTGTGCCCGTGAATTTCTACGCTACTTGAAGGGCCTCTCACATCCTCAAACGGTCAGCCTGGTCGTCCTGGTGGCTCAGCGGTTAAGTCTGTGGCCTCTGGTTGGCGCAGTCCACACACATCCCAAGGACTCAGGTTGGGGTCCTTGGGTCCAGGGGGAAACAGCCAGTGTGAACAACTAAATAAAATACTTCCTCCTTCTCTCTCTGCCTGCCTACCCGCCTTCATTCCTGCCTGCACCTGTCCTTTTGGGGGGAGGGAGGAGCCTAAAACTCACCCAACTCAATCAAGCAAGACACCTCCGCTGACTGTCTCCTCAGCACACAGTAGTGATCGGGAAATCCAAACAAAGTAACAAATAATCCAGGCACTTCTGCTTGTTTCCATCGGTTTAATAACGGCTACTCTTTTTCAGCACCTATGACATGCCAGGCTCTGTGCTATGAAATAGTTTATCGAACTTATTTACATTATAGCCTCATACCAACTATTTTTATCTCTTTCCCAGATACCAACCCCCACGGGGCACCCAGACTTTAACCACAAAACCCACGTCTTTAACATCCAGCAGAAAGGCCTGCAATTTTCCCTCCAGGCTCCCCTCGGCCCCTAGTTGCCCCACCTGAGCTGCACCACACACACACACACACACACACACAAATGCACCCCCAAAATACACACACACATTAAGAACACATGCACACATGTACAGCACACATACACACACGCACAAATACACACAAACACATTTACAGACACGCGCTCACACATAACACATGCAAACACACATGCACATGCGACCGTACACACGCAAGGCACCCCCACATGCATGCAACACACGTGGACACGTACATCACATGTACATGCACACTGCACAGATGTCACAGACCAAATGACTCTTAAGTGCTATCAACTCTTTCCCCACAAAATTCTTCATTCATTTCACAGATATTGCTCAAGTGCCGACTCTGAGCCAGAATTCCCAGCCCCAGAGGACCAGAAGCTAAGGAAACATAGTGTCCCCCCTCCCTGAGTGGACATTCAAAGAGGACCCCACAGTGTTCCAATAAAGACGCATCCAATACCCTGCATTCGCTTGTGATTGATGTCGAGGAGACAAGGGGAAGGTGGCCTGGGACGGTGACCCCTGAGGAAAGGCCCGAAGGAGCCCAGACCCTTGTAGGCAGAGGGTTTGGGGGCCGCCAGGAGGCTGGAGGGTTGAAGCAGAGTGAGTGCCCCAGAGTGGTGGCTGGAGAAGAGGCATCACAGGACACACGGGACCCCCTCCCCAGGTGATCTGGGCAAGAGGTGCTGGGGGCTGATAGGGCGTCACTGATCATGGAGGTGGCCAGGGACGGTCAGTTTCTGGGTGTTCCCCAAAGGTGGACGTAGCTGGTTGATGGTTTGAGAGAAAGAGGAGTCAGTACAAGTCTAACCTGGAGAAGTTGGGGCTGTTTATTAAGGGAGGGTGGGGCCAGGGCCTGGAAGCTGCTTCCCAGAGCCCACCTGGACAGGTTTGCAGCTGAGAAGAGGGGAAGAATCCAGTCGTGTGTGTCCCACCCCCCGCCCTTCGACACACTGCACCAAGGCAGGTAGGTCAACAGGAGCTTCCTGGGCACAAATTCCCCCCAGACCCAAAGTGGGGGACTCTCCCAGCTTCTTCCTCCCAACCCTCCTCACCCATCCCCTTCATTCTGGGTCCTGCTCTCACAGCGCCCCCCCCCCACTCTTTTCCCTCCATGACTTCCTTTACTGATTTGGGGGTTTCTCAGATGCATGTAGGCTGTTTCCAGGTCTCTAATTCCCAACCTTCATTCATTCATTCATTCATTCATGTGCAATCTCTGTGTACAGGTCCAAGAGAACAAGGTCTTCAGGAAACTAATCGGTTAAATTCTAGAAACAGTCAAAGGGTCCCGTGGATACCTAAACAGACTTGGCCTTATAACAACACCAAATTCCAAAAGGTCTGGAAAAGGTGTTTTTATTTTGGAGGTGGGGGGGAGTTTGTTTTCTGTAAATTGGCCCCAGCTCCTTGGGGTGGCAAGACCAGACCTGACCTGGTGTGAGTGGTATAGGGTCCTCTGGGGCCAGTGCTGTGTACTGTCCCCTTCCGCGCAAAAAAAAAAAAAAAAAAGTTTCGAATTTTACAGATGAGTAGGTGTGGATGGGACGGGGTGGGCTATTTAAATACACAGCCAAATACTTCAGGGTAAAACAGGGCTCCTCCCTAGTCTCAGTTTTACCCTGGATGATAAAAATCCCACATGTACAGTCCAATTATACTATGAATTCACGTGAAATTAATTATTGATTGCTATTCATTCATTATATGTGAATCCGAAACTAACAATTAGATCTGAGGAGGGCGAGCCCCCGTTGCATTTGGGGTGAATGGCTCCATCTAGGGATAAATGTAGTTAAAAGATGACTATTCAGTTCCTCTCCTCCCCTCCCCCTCTGCCCCCACCTCCCAGGGGTTCAGACACAGGCCGGGAAAGCTATGGACCACCAGCCGGGGGCACTGCCAATATATGTTAAGATGCCCCCTGCAAGAATCAACTGAATTTCAAAACACTTGTTCTGTTTCTTGGAGGTAATGCATAACTCCGTCGCTTGTGAACATTGGAGAGAAAAAAAAAAATCCCAAAACCAACCTAAAAGATAAATAAATCGGGATGACTCTGAATGCCAGGACAAACTTTCCGAACTCCTGCTGGACCCGATCAGCTGGGAAGCAGAGGATCCCACCATTTATTCTAGGGAGGTGGGGTTTTGTGTTTGGTTGGTTTTGTTTTTTTAAACAGCCAATCCTTCCAAAGTTTTACCAAGCCTTGGTGAGGGAGATTAAAGGAAATTAAATTCCTTGGGGGGGAGGGGGGGGGGGGGCGGGGGGAGGAGGGTCTTCGGTGGAAGAAAGTGAGTTGCCATTTAAAAGGTCATTTTTTTTTTTTAGAGTCAGTTCAAGTCTTTAAACGTAAGTAGGAGAAAGAACAGGGTCTTTCTCTAAAGACAACAAAATCTCCCAAAAGTTTTGTCGATGTTCTGTATGATGAGTGTCTGAGGTAAGTTTTTCTTACAGCCCGTGTAAGGATTTTGGATGTGCAGGGGTGTAATGCATTGGGGTAGGGTGTGTGTGTGTGTGTGTGTGTGTGTGTGCGCGTGCGCGCGCGCGCGTGTCTCGGGGTACTCGAGAAAATAGCCCCTGACAGTTTATTGTACAAAAGCAAGAAAATCATTGTGGGGGCGGCTGATCGAATCCCTCCCGAAGCCACCAGGAGGTTAAAATTAGGACGGTGAACCGCCCCCGCAGCCCGGCGGCAGGGCAGGGGCGCGCCGGCCCTGGGGCCCTGGAAATAGCCTCGGGGATGGAGACACCCAACTTTTCCTAGTGAGGCCGGGAGAAAACCCTTTAACACCAGAGACTGAGCCCGAAGGAGCAAAGAAGGGAGGGAAGGAGGGAGGAAGGAGCAACGAGGTTTGGGAGAGCCGGGTGGGGGCAGGCAGGAAAAAAGGAAACTGGGGGGCGGGGGCTGGGGGGTTGCGGGAGGGGTTTAAACTCACAAACACACTCGTGCTCTCGCACAACCTTAGGAGGCTTTGCCTACGAGCCTAAACTGGGCCCTTTGTAACAAAGTCTTAAATTAATACTTTTTTTTTTTTTTTAGAAAGAAAAAAAAAAAAAAAGAAAAACGCTTTGGTGAAACTTGGTTGC
>RJWH01011766.1:0-10919 GCA_004363575.1 Solenodon paradoxus | reverse complement strand
GCTTCAAAAGAACGAATTCACAAGTCCGTACCCCCAGGATTAGCCCCGCCCCCGCCCGCCCTTGGCCCCGCCTCCAGGTCACCTGCTGCATTTGGAGGTGCGCCCTGGTGCTCTACCACCTCCCTTTCCACCCCCTTGGGCTCCAGAGGGGTCATTTTTTAAGCCCCCTGCCCACCAGCAGTGGACTGACCTAAGAGGTGTCCTCTGGCTCGGGGTAAGGGCTTCGCAGGTCTGGGGATTCCCCCCCAAACACCACGCACACACGCACGCAGGACCCCAGGCGGCCCCTGCACACCATAGGGTGGCCACCCTGCCGACAGCCAGACCGCCCCCCATCCCACCTCTCTCCCTGCCTCAGGGTCAAATTGCTCTACCCCCTTTCCCTCTGTGCCCCCCTCCTTCTTACCAAAGGACCCCACCCCCGGAGACCGCCACGCATGGCATCTCTGTCCCCTCACACCCCTTCTACGTCTTCCAGCTGTGACTCCAGCTGTGACTCCGGAGGGTAGCTGGTAGGAAACCAACTAAAACCAAATCCGATATATGCAATTACCTGTCTTGTCTGTCCCTGCGCCCCGGGGGGGTGGGGGGCACATCCTGGGGTCTGACTGTCCTGTTGTCTGTCTCTTAATCTGATTCTGTTTTCCCTTTCTCTTTCTTGCTTGCTGTCTTGTTTTTTTAATTCCCATTTCCTTTGCTTTTTTGATTCAACCAAAGCGGAGACAGGAATGGGGGGTGGGGGGCAGATGGGGCATCCAGGACCCCAGGGCAGGGAGGCCACCCTCTCTCACCACCCACCGGGGCCTCCCCTACCCCCCCCCAGCATCTCTGGGGATGATGATCCCTCCTTTTTATTTTCTCCAGCCCCCCTGGACCAGAGCGAGGGCGTGGCAGACAGGGTCTTGAAAAAGACACCCCAGTGCCACCCCGAGAGGCCTCTTAGCCTCTTAAGAACTGCAGCTTGACTTAGAGCCAAGACTTCCGCCCCCTCCCTCCTGGGCTCAGCTGGGACCCTCTTGCTTCCCCACAGCCGACAGCACCTCCAGGTGCATCCTTCCTGTTCCCCCAGACCCTCGGCCAGTCCCTTAGGTTATTCGTCTCTCTATTTCTCAGACAAGCTGCAGGGCTCTCGGAGGAGAGGTCCCCAGGGCCCTGGCCGAATAAGGTGGGGACACCAGGAACCGGAGCCCTCACCCAGCCCGCAGTTGAGGTTCACGCCCCGCGCAGGGGTCAGGGGCGGTGAGCCGAGAAAGGTTTAGTGTTTTTTGTTTGTTTTTTTAACGTGTGAAACTGACATCATCTCAAACCCCAGCCCCTCCCAAGCCCGTCGTCAACATCTCCGCTTGGTCCATCTCCCAGGGAGAGGCTGGACCCCCTTCCCCTCCCCTCGCAGCCCAAGCTAGAGAAGAGGGTGGGGAGACCGCACCCATCTCAGCAGATTGCACAGGACACCCACCAGGGTGGAGCGGGAGGCATGGAGGGGCGGGAAGACCCAGCCCTACTGGTCAGGAAGAGAGGGGGATCCAAGGTATCCCCCATGCCTGTGTCTGGAACCCCAGTAGGTCTGGTGGGGTTCTGAGCCCAGAGCCCCACCCCGAGCTAGACAATCGGACCCCAGAAGAGAAGCAGGGGGCCGCTGCAGCCTTCCCAAGCAGCAGACAATTCCAGCCTCCGCCCCACGCCTGGAGCTCACTGCTCCAGAACCTTCTCTGTGTCCCTGGGGTCAGCAGGGTCCCCGGGGTGGGCAGAGGGGGCTGGAGAGTAGCCAGTTTGTTAGATGCCACCATCTAGTCCTCTGGAAGAGACCAGGACCCCTTGGCTTACTGGCCGTTCCGCCCAGCTCCATCCCACGCCAGACTCTACTATACATATATATACATATATATACACACACATATATATCATTTTTGAAATGTTTGCTCATACTACAGATTACGCAGTGGCTCCTTTTTCCTTTGGCCTGGACTTTCTCTCTCTCTGACATCCTGGTGTTTGGGAGAGGCCGTTCCAGAGGGCCCCCCTCCAGTCCTCCTCCGGCAATCCTTCCCACATCTGCCCCTTCTGCCCCTTCCCACTCATCCTGAAGGTCCCACCCCTCCATCCCTAAGCATTCGAAGTGTGTGCGGGTCCGAAGAGCTGGCCCTGGAGACCCCCTTCCTGGCACCCCCATCCCAGGTCAGGCCGGGAGAGCACATTCAAAGAAATACCAGCAGAACTTGTCGCTCGAAATACCAAAACAAGACTTTTCCCAAGCAGTGCCTCACATGTCTGCTGGTGTGGCTTTGGGGTTCTCCTCCCCTGCTCCCTGGGTAGGGGGCCCCCCAGGCCTCAGGAAGATGGAGGCTGGATTCAACAGGCGAGGAAGGGAACGCGGACCCCCAGCCGCCGCCCTCCAGGCTAGCAGGGGACTGGGACTGCTCCGGGCGCCCTCTAGTGGGGACCGCCCAGGACCCATTGTCAAATGCATCAACACCCCATCTTGGGTCCCAGCCAGGCCCCCCACAAACCAAAGTCCCTTCAAGTTCAAGGGTCCTGGCAGCAGTACCTTTCCAAGCCTCGGCCCCAGGACCCCGTAAGAGAGAAAGGAGTTCAAGAACAGAATGTGGCTTGCGGATAACAAGGCGGAGAGAGACCCATTTTTTTCTCTCTACATTTCCCTCCTTCCCTCCTTCCTTCCTTCCTTCCTTCCTTCCTTCTTCCTCTCTCCCTCCCTCCCGTTCTTTTTAAAGTTTGCTGGTGTTACTGTTCATTTTCTTTTTCCTCCGAGATATTTTTTGAGGTTCCCCCCACCATTTTATATTTTACTGATATTACCAAGATAGTTTACTGTTTCTCGCTTGCTTCCTTCCTGCATGCACCGGGTAACACATCCGCACACCATGCTCCTGAACCCAGCTTTGGAGAAGGTTGGGTCCCTGCTTTGTCCGCCGCCCACCTCCTCCTCCTCCTCCTCCTCCTTCTCCCCAAGGCCGGGGACCAGGATGGAGGATGGGCGCAGCCTTCTCCGCGCCCAGCTCCCTCCCATCATAACCGTGTATATTACGCAGTCAATTTCGGGTTTTCGCAGCCGCGCCTACCTACCATTTACAGAAAGTGACTGAATGTTATTATTTTGTTTGTTTCCCTATGCAAAAAAAAAAAAAAAAAAAAATTGAAAAAGGGGGGTTCCATAAAAGATTCAATAAGTCAAAAAAAAAAAAAAAGAAAAAAAAACTGTGTAAAAATTAAACAAGCTATGCTTCAACTCTTTCTGGCTACTTCGAGTCCTCCTTTCTGTGTCTGGATGGAACCCTTCTGGGTTTGGTTTGAAAGCGAAGAGAAAGGTTGGAGGGTGTGGGGCAAGAAGAAAGGGACCCCCCCAAAAAAATATTTTGGATGAAGGAACAGGAGTACTGAGACCTTTGGATCAAAGGTTCCCCCTCTCTCATCTTGGTTGTTCCCACTCACCCCTGACAGTCCTTAAACATGAACCTGGGACCTGGGGGATGTACAGGGACTGCGCTCCCAACCGCCCCTCCACCAGGGGGCGCCAGACACCTGCTTTTTAGATGCTCCAGAGTCCAGATCCTTCCTGAGAACCAGGCTCCGTTCATTCCAACCTTTCCTGTCCCTTGATAGACCATGTCACCCCCACCCGTGCCCCACCTTTGCTCCTGCCATCTCTATGGCTTCCTCCCCTCCCAGCCTCAGGTCTCCCCAGGGTCTCAGATCAACACCTCGCAGGGGCATCTATCTGCTCTGTGTCAGACCCAGGAAATCCCTCCTCTTCCCTGGCTGCAGGGACAGCGGCACATAGTCAGCGCTCCATAGGTGCAGGGTTTCATCTTTTTCCACCCGGCAAAGAGTGCCTGCTGAGCACTGGTCCTGGGAAGCTGGCAGGGAGGAATGCTGAAAACAGCTGCCCTCCTGGGGCTTAATATTGCAAATTGGGAAGACAGGGTCCTCACAGGCTCCGCCACACAGCCCAGGTGTGCAAGAGACTGTCCAGGGTTGTGTGATGACACTCATTGACGTCCACACAATAACGACACGTTTCTCAGAACGTGTCATAAGTCAAACGTGGGAAACATTAAGTAAGAGTTACGTCAGTGGGATTCAGATAAGGAGGTAGCTAACCTTGAAACAGAGACTTGAAGAGAAAAAGGGAGGCAGCCCTCTGGAAATCTGTTAGAGGAGCAAGCAAGCCAGGCAGTGGGTACAGCAGGTGCAAAGATCCTGGGGCAGGACTGTGTCTGGGAGGAAGAGCAAGGAGGCCCGTGGGCCTAGAGCACGGTGAGGAGGGGAAGAGAGGGAAGCGGCAGAACAGGGAGCTGAGCGGGCAGGGGGTGCTGGGTCTGGGAGGTGAGGGAGGACCTGGGCTTTGACCTCAGAGGAGGTGGGGGCCCTGGAGGTCGATGAGCTGAGGTGGACGGGGCCTGATTTGGTGCTCGCTCGCGCCCTCTGCTGGCCGCTGCGGGAAGGCCGACTGGCGACAGGGGCAAACGTAGGCTCGCCACCCCACCTGCCCCGGTCAGGGTCCCTGCTTTCCCTCTCTGCCCGCAGGCCCCAGCCCCTAGTCTACCCCACCCCGTTCTCAGGCTGGGCAATGACCTCTCCTCCAAGGCGGGGGTCAGGGGAGACAGACGTTCTGGGGCCGGAGAGTCTCATGGTTGTGACGGGCTGTCACTTCCCTTTCTTGGAGGGCTTGGGTCTGAATCTTTGTCCCCCATCCTCCCCACAACTCCAAATCCACAGAGGCCCCTAGGAGACCCCAAGACGGGCAAGCATAACCGGCTCATTCCACAACCCAGGTGGAAAGACGACCATACCCCTTTATACTGATGGGCAAACTGATGCACAAGGACAGAAGGCAAGACAGAAAGAGACCCGGGCACCGTGCACCTCGCTGACACACGTGCGTGGTCCCACGTCGCTGCCCCTGGTGAACAGGCACCGAGACACACTCGTGGCGAGGGGGGCGCGAGGGAGTCCCAGACCCCTTCACCGGCCCCTGGAGCCGCGCTTCTGCCCCCTTGGGCCGCGAGTTTCTGGCGCCCCCTCGCCGGCGACGGAGAACCTGGACCCGGAATCCTGGTCAGTGGATCCGCAGAGCCCCCTCATCTCACATTTCACTGGTCCCCCGCTGCCTGGCTCCTCCCCGAAGCAGAAATGGGCAGAGCGAGCAGAAACTGCTTTTGTGGGTTGGGGGCTAGGACCGGGATTGGGGACTCAGCAGCGGTGAGTAACTGAGAAGAAAATTGGGGAGGCGCTCGATCCGTATGTCGTGGGCTCAGCCAGGATTGGGGGACTCAGTGCAGAAAATTGGGACGCTCAGTCTGTGACTTGGGGGTTCAGTCGAGGGGAGACTCAGTCAAGAAGTAGGGGGATTCAGCTGGGGTGAAGGGTCCTGAGTTCGCCAGGGGTGGGGGGCTGAATTGGCCTTTGACCTCTAGGGATGCCTGGGGTTTCCCAGTCACTGGCCTTGGGGGAATCCAGTCTCAGCTCTGGGAAGCTATCTTCGCACAGAGGGCTGTCTGCTGTCCCTGGGTCCCCAATAAATGCCCTAACATGGGGGCAGGCTGATAACAAACCCCCAAAAGACCCCCAACATTTTTCTAGACGCCCCCTGGTGGAGAAGTCCCGACCCTGAGGAAAAGGAGGCATCCAGACAGCCTCTTCTTTCTCCTTTCCCTAATCTCCATCCCCCGCCCCCCAAAAAAAATGCTGTACCAGGGATTTTTGTAGACATGTCATTCAGCCCCCAAGACAACTGGTGAAAGATCACCCCAGTAGCCTTTGCTTTTACAGGACAGGCCACTTAGGCACAGAGAGGTTAAGTGACTTACGGAAGATCACACAGCAAGGAAGTTGGGACTCCAATTCCTTCTCCCTGCTAGAAATGCTGGACAAGAAGAGGGGGTGAGGCTGCTTCCCCCCTCCCAACGTCAGCCGCTGGACCCTGACCTGAAATTCCGAGGAGGGCCCTTGTCTCCCAGGAAACAGCCGGGTGCAGAGAAAGCTCAAAGTTCAGAAGCAGCAAAACCAAGATTGCAGAAGGGTTCACTCAGCCCTGGGCTTTGCAAACACAGTTTCTCCCCACCTCCCCTCCCTCTTATCTGTGAAAAGGTGTGGGGTGGGGAGGGAGGGCTTGGGTAGGGTGAGCTGGGGGGCTTCCCCAGCTCTCAGGTGGCTTAATTGCTGAGTGAGGCCAGGAGACTAGGTGGGCAGACAAATAGTTCCTACGGACTCATTCAGAGAGGGTCTCCTAATATCTTGGAGGTCGAGGGCCTGGAGGTGGATTCTTGGAAATAATTCAAAGAGCAACAGAAATCAGAGGTGGGAAAAGAAACCAGGCGGCGGGTCTCTCTGGGTCAGAGAGACCTGGGATGGGAGAAATTCCCAGGGACATGGGGAGCCCCATGTCCAAAGGGTGTCCTCCAAGCTCAAGAAGGATGATCAGGTGTAGACCGAGAATGGGAAAGGGGTTAAAAATAAGGTAACACACAAAGAGAGACTTGGGGTGAATCCTGAACCCTCTTCATTCAGGGACACTTTACCCTGAACCCCAGAAGATGAAGCAATCTGGGGGACTGCCTGGAGGGGGCAGTGGAAAGCCTTTGGATGGAAGAAGTCGTCTCTCTTCAATGGCTTGGGGGAGCTGCTTTCTCCTCCAGCTCCAGGCCCTGGCCGCCCTCCCCTTCCTTCTCCTCTTCCTCTTTACCACTGTGGAGACAAGAGGAAACCAGTAGCCCCATTTCCTAGAGACTTGGAAACTGAGGCCTGCACCTGCACTTGTTTTTTTCACTAGATAGATGGGAGGGCTGGGCTCCTCCAGACGAGGACACTGCCCACTGTGGAGCCAAAACTGGGCACTGGGCTCTTAATGTCAGGTCTCTCGGCCTTCCTGGGTCTCAAAACTGGGTGAGTGAGTGAGTGCTCAGAGAGTGGACCAGTCGATGAGGGAATGGGTGGACAGATGGGTGGATGGAGACTGGTGGTGGGAAGGTGGGTGGGTGAACAGAGGGATGGACGGATGATGGCTGGTCGGGCAGACAAAAGCATGGGCATGGATGGTTAGAGAATGGATGAGGGGTGGAGGGAGGGGTGGATGGGAAAGTAGACGAGGGTGTGAGGGGCGCTAGACTTTCCGATCCCATCTGAGACATACTCTCTGAGTGAGGAAGTAACTCTCCTTCTGCTGGCAGGAAGCTGGAGGGGAGTCAGCGAGGACATGTGCCGTCCCTACTGAATCGGAGGCAAAGAATTACCACTGGCTCTGGCCTCCCTCCTCAGTCAAGGCTCAGAAGATAGAGGGGAGAAGGGCGTTGTGTGGGCTGGGCTTGTAGATGGACGGGTCTTCGAGGGCAGAGGGTTAGGGCGGGGAGTATGAAGGGGAGAGGCTCCGAGGGGCGGGGCTTAAGTGGGGCGGGGCTTAGGGGCGTGGTTCAGAGAGAAGCCTGTAAGGGAGCAGAGGGTCTAGAGGAGAGGAACTCGGGGGTGTGTGGCTTTTGGTGGGCGTGGCTGAGAAGGGAGCCAGTAACAGAGGGGTTGGACTAGAGGAGAGAGGGCTCTGGGGCGTGGCTTATGAGGGAGTGATTTGGGGCGTGGTCCGACGGGAGCGATAAGGGGCGGGGCTATAGGGGAGAGGACCTCGGGGCGGGGCTTAGGTGGGGCGGGGCGTAGAAGAAACAGTTGAAGGGGCTCAGACAGGATGGGGACGCACCTGCGGTCGGACTTGCTGCAGTAGATGGAGCAGAAAAGGCAGAAGAAAAATATGAAGAGCACGGCCAGCGCGGCCCCCAGCCCCAGCAGCCACGGCTTCCTCTGGGTCACTGTGGGCCGAGTAGGGTCAGCGGCCTGGCCGTCAGGTGGGGGCCCTCCTGCCACCCCGTCTTCCGAGGCCTCAGTGGCTTGGGCCTGAAGCAGCTGTGGTACCAGAGCGGCCAGAAGGAAGCGCTGGCGGGCGGTCGTGCAGACTCTGTCCATCCTGGTCCGTCTGTCCTCGCCCAGGTCCTGCAGGTCTGGGTGCAGACCCGGAGGAGGAAGTGTCCTGCCCGCGGGCACCCCAGGGCAGGGTGTGGTTGCAGCCACAGGAAATGGGGCTGGGGGCCCCTTCCCTGGATTCCGGGTGCCCTGGGGAGGGCCCACGACCCAAGCATCCCAGCACCCCGAGACCCACCCTAAGCCCGACTCTCCACAGTGTGAGTGTTGAAGGGGGGCAGCCCTAGAGAGAAGAGGCTCAGGGGAGGTGGGAAGTCATTTCCTGAGCACCTCCTACGTGTCAGACCTTGAAAGGACCCTTCAGCACCAGCACCTCCTTCAAGCCTCACTCTTGTCCTCACGTTGCAGAAGAAGCACAGAGAGGTCACACCACCTCCCTGGGGCTACACAGCATGGCTGAGTAACATTGTCCCCCCAGCTAGGAACCTGGGACAGGAAAGGACGCCCCAGTCCAAGCATCCCCCATCATCAAGACAAGTGCCTCCACGTTTGACCTTAGCCGGTGCCTGCAAACGCCCCCCAACCTTTGGGTAGCCTGAGCTTCCGATCTTATCTCTGCCCGCGATCCATAACTGGCTAGAGACTGGCCTCCCCAGTCTCTAAGCCTTGGTATTTTCAGCTGGAAAGGGGGCCGATTTACTTTCCGGTGATTGTATTTCTTTTGCGGTGTGTCCGCCCCCCTCGGTGGACGTTCCTAGAAGTGTCCTTGGGCAGAAGCTCCCCATCTTCCTCTGTGAACTCCAGCTATGACCCCAGAACCAGGCCAGCCCCACGTGCCAGCCTTTATCAGGGCCCTCATTAACAAATAGAGCACGTCAGAGCCAAGGTTCAGGGGCTGGGAGAAAGTGTCTCTCTGCTGCTGAGATACTGCAGGGCCGGCTCCCAGCATCACACACTCCTAGACCCAGTTTTCGGACAGTCCCGTGACTCAATCCGGGAGCAAGGGTGAAGGGGGCATGTGGTCCCTGTGTGGCTTGATTTTCCACAATGGGCCCAGGAATCGCCCCCAAGCCCCAAAAGGTACCAACTCCAGGAGGAAACAGTCCCAAGAGAGCTTTTATTTATGTATTTTTGTCGCGAGCCCCACCCCTGGACCCTTGGGCTTTGACATGGTCTGCAAGTTAGCCGCCTCAGTCGCCAGGGGGCGCCCAAGAGACAACCAGCCCTTGGTCCGTGTGGGTCCTGAGGTTTCATGGAGGGAAGCAGACGTTCTTGCAATCAAGAGACAGCAGGCAGAAGAAAAGAAATCAGGCAGCGAGCAGAAGCAAGTGGAAGCAGGTTTGCTTTCCAAGGACAGGGAGAATCACCGGGTAGGACAAATCAAGGAGTTGCATAAAGATTAGGTGACACCTGAGGCACCCTTCTTAGGGACCAGGGTGGGGCAGGTCCCAAATCTCTTCACGGGGTGCCATATTCTCAACCCCAGATGGAGTCCTTTTGCTGGGTTTAGGTCCAGGTCGTTGTTTACTGGTTGGGCAAGGGGCATGTCTGGGGGGCTGCCTGGAGGAGGTGGGCAGGCAGTCTTCAAAAGGTAGTGTTCTTGTCATTCTCCTGGTCTCTGGGCTCCTCTTTCTCACTCAGTTCCAGTCCCAAGTTGTTCTCCCCTTCCATCTTTGCCCTTTTCTTCTCTTTCTTCCCCTCTTCGTCCTCCTCTTTCTTGGATTCTTTTCTACAGGGATACAAAGGTCCAAGGCCATGAGAAGAAAGAATACTGCTCCCAGTTAAAGGGCATTTACCTGCATCTGGCCTCATGAGGAGTGTTCTGTAAGCAGTGTCTCATTAAATCCTTAAAATTGCCCTAAGAGGGAAGTCTTCCTATTGCCATTTCGCAAAGTAATGAAAGAAACGAAAGACCAACTGCTTCATGGATGGGCGGATGGATGAGTAAGAGAACAGATGAATGGAGGGATGGACAGATAGATGGGTAGGTGCTGAGTGGATGGATGGGCGGGTGGATGAGTGAGATGATGGACGGATAAATGGATGGGCACAGGGGTGGATGGATGGGAGGATGGACGAGTGAATGACAGAAAGAAAAAGCATGGAGGAAACCCGCCCAGAAGCATCTGTACAGTTTAGCCCTTCAGCATATCCTGGGAGCAGAAGTCACATCTTATGGGGACTGAGAAGGGGCACAGAAAAGGCAAACAGTGGAGCCCACACGCCCCCTTCTGGCACATCCTGGGCTCAGTGACTATCTTCCAGCCAGACTGGTCTCCTCCCAACCCCAGACTCATACTCCTGACCCCAAGTCCAGGACCCCCTCAGCCCAGACCACTTTACCGAGCAGTCCACCAGAATAAATCTGGAACAAGGCACTCGCAGTGTGCCTACCTGTCCCTGGACACACAACCAGGACGAAGCTATATTCTCTGTGGGAAGTCCATCTAGTGTCGAGAAATCAGTATACAACTGAGACCATTTCGGCTGGTGGCAAGTACAAGCAAAGATACAAGGTTATGGGACAGAGTGTCAGGAAGGCTGGTGGTCAGGGTGGACATCTAGTCTGTGAGGAAGAAGCTCTGAACAGGGGCTGAGGGAAGGGGGGAGCCAGCCAGAAGATACTAGAAAAAGCCATCCTGTGAGAGCAAGTGCAAAGGTCCTGGGGAAGGATTGTGCTGGGGAGGAGTTCAAGGACAGAAGGAGGTCATCTGGTCCCATTCGTCCTTCCTCCAGGGAATGGGGCTCACACAGACCCCCTGAGCCCCATACACTTCTACGCATGCGCACCCCAGACGCGTCTCTGCAGGTGCGCACAGGCCGTACCTGGCACCGATATCCTGGTTCGCCCCCATTCTCATCATGGACTCCTCCTCGTCCTCAGCTCTGTAGAAGAGATGGGGAGAGAAGATGAGGCTCGCTGAAGGCCAGACGCGGGGCGGGACTGCCTCAGTTTCCCCTGCCTGGGGGAACTGGGGAGCTCATGCATTCCAGGGATG
>RJWH01011765.1:0-10949 GCA_004363575.1 Solenodon paradoxus | reverse complement strand
ATGTCATGACCACAGAGCACATCCAGGCTTTCTGGCTCCTCAGTGTCCCCCAGCTGCCCTGTTCTCTGGTCCCCTCAGCCCCTGCCCAGCACAGTCCTTCCTCGCCTGCTTCTATCCAGGCCTCTCCCGACACTCGCCTCCAGCCCACGCTCAGCCAGCCACGAGCCTCGTGGGGCCTCGTGAGTCTTCAGACTCGTGCCCCCCACGCCACCGCCGGGCCTGGGCTCGCGGCCGGCCTGGTGCTCAGCTCTCAGAGGACGCCCTGCACCAGCCTCCCGGCTTTCAGCGGGCTGTGCCCGTCCCCGCCACCGCGCCCTCCCCGGGTCCTGCTGACACCACCTCGGCTCACCTGCCGGGTCTCAGCTTCCACAGCGCTGCCGCCTCCCCAGCCCGGGGCTCAGGACCCCTCTGGGCTCCCCAGCCCCTGCCTCCTCATCCCTGTCCCCACCACTCTGGGCCATCGGGGTCTGGTGTCACCCTGGACCGTGAGCTCCAGGAGGGCCGGGCCAGGCTATCTTTGTCACCATCGTGTCCCCTGCACACTGGTCACAGCCTAACAAGCCCCTCACACTGGCCTCGCGTGTCTTGGCTGCTGTGTCTACATTCAGAGGAGAAGGTGTGAATGGAGGGGTACATCTGTTGTCCCCCAAGATTCAGTGTGAACCCCGAGTCTTGGCTCCACAGGAAAAGGCCAAGACAGTCTGACCCCTGGCTCCAGGCGGGGACATGCTCAGGTTCCAGGGACACACAGACGTCAGAGATCCAGGAGGCAGTGACAGTTGGCAGGGGGTCCAGGGCCACTGAGCACTCTGGGGGGTGACTGCTAAGAGGTGAGGGCGGGGGTCCCGGGTCTTCTCTCTCTGGGGCGTGTGTGTGCGTGTGTGCGGTGCTCCGGGGCATGAGTCCTGCCCTCTGAGCGCTGTCCCCTCACCTCCCCTAGCTTCCAGCCGGTGGGCTCTTACCCAAGAGGACCAGGCCCCTCCAGAGGCTGTGTCTGGGGCTGACAAGGTCCATGAGTCGCCGAGTGTCCTCCAGGGACCGGGTCTCTCCGGGGACTGGCCTCTGGGTCCCTCACCTGTGCTCTGAGCAGCTGCGGCCCCACCCTTCTTCCGATGGACTTTGAACTGCAGGTGGGAGGGGCAGGGAGGCGGCCTCCTGGTGAGTTGGTCATCTTTATGATTTTATGTTGCCTTCAGAAAGTTTATGATCTATCTTCTTTTTATACTCGTTGACACAATGTTCTGCCCTGGTTGTAAGAACAGAAAATTAAGTGTTCACTTTTAAGTGTCAAAAAAAAAAAAAAAATTCAACTGAGGACATTTGAAAAGCCTTAGTGGCTTGATGCAACATTAGCGAATCAGGCTGCCTCCCAGGCGGGAGCGCCGAGAGCCATGGGAGAGGACTGTTTCAGGCAGGAGGTGCCCGATGGAGACGTTTCCAGACCAGCAACTGCTTCAGGTCAGGCCCCCTCCTCTGGGGGATGGTGGCAGGTTCATCCCTCTGGTGACGTCAGTGCCGCCCATGTCACCCCAGACTGACTGGTTTAACGTTCCATTCTGGTCGGGCGCCTGATGGTGTAGTGGTTAGGTCCACCGCCTCTGGCCGAGCACAGTCCACTGCATCCCAAGGAGCCAGGTTCATGTCCCAGGGCTGCGGGGAGCAACCAAAATGCACAACTAGGTAAAAGAAATAAAATACTCCTTCCTCCTTCTTTTATTTAATTTATTTATTTTATTGTAATTATTCTCCTCATTAAAATAATTTCCTATGTATAGGTCCCCTATTCCTTAGAAATATGTCAGCACACCCCGCCCTCCACTGCATCACCAAGCGTTCTTCCCCAGTGTCCCGTGGGCTCCGCCACCCCGTTCCCTGTTGATCACCTCAGTTCTGCTGCAGGTGTTTCCGGGTGACTTGTGTTTCATCTGACCCTTTGTCTCGTCTGTTCACATTCCACCTGTGATCATCTGTTCTCTATCTTTCTTCTTTTGACTTGTTTCATTGAGCACCATCCCTCTAGATCATCCAGTTGATTCAGATGACAGGGTTCCCTCTGTTACAAAGCGGCCAACGAGATCAAAGAGACGCGCCAGAATGCCGGCGACTGTATGGGTTTCACCCAAATCACACAGTCATCTGTGAAAGCAACTCAGGGTTTATAGACACACAGAGAGGCGCAGGGAACAAAGGCAGCTGATAATCCACAACTATGGTTGTTACAGGTTTCCATAGTAACGTGTTTGACATTTTCCGTTATGTAAAATTCTCACTCTGCACGTCCGATTCATCCGGGGAGGCTCCAGGAACAGAACGGCTCGCCCTTGAGCCCTGGGTGTGCAGGGTTCTGTGAACAGACTGGACCGCACAGTTATCTCAACGCTGACTGCCTGGCTGAACTTTCTTGCTTTGGGGGCCTCAAGGCTGGCTTGTGAGCTAAGAGTGACTCAGTACGTAAAAGTCTTTACTTTCTTCCAATTTCCTGCTTCACATCTCTTTTGAGGGCTGTGTCGTGTTCCGTTGCGTGTCTGGACCACATCTTCTTCACCCGTCGTCTGACGTAGGTAGTTTCTGGGTCTTATCTGCTGTGAACAGGGCCGTACTAGACGTGGAGTGCATACGTCCCTGCGGATACTCCTTTCTCTTCCGAGGCCATCAGCGGGTCTGTCTGTGAGCCCTGCAGAGGCACAGGGAAGACATGGGGCACAGAACTGACTATTTCAAGCTGGCGCCTGTTTTCAAATCAATGTGCGGTTTGTTGACGTCATCAACCCCTGAACTGGGTGTTCTACAGCTTAAAGTTAAATTCACAAGTCACAGCCATCTGAGATGGCTGTGATGAGACAAAAAGAGATAGTTTCCAAAGTCAGTGACATTTATAAAGTTATTTAAATCCCCACCAACGTTTGAAACTGCATTTACAGATGAAACACAAAAAAACCCTTTAACTGCATCAGGTAACAATAAAATCTTCGCAGGTGCTTAAATTACTCTCTAAACTTATACATATAGGAGCCCCCTTTATTTTTCAAAGCTTGTGTGGTTGTGAGTGCGTGTGCATGTGTGTTTAAAAAGGCAGCCAGACAGGCAGGCAGGAAGAGAGAGGAGAGAGAAGTACTTTTATTTTATTTGTTAATTTTGCTTGCACCCCGACCCTCGGACCTGGGTCTTGAACCCGGGTCCCTGGTCCCCATCCCAGCCGCCTGAGCCACCGAGACACACGACAGCGTGGTGGCTTTGTTTGCAGCCTAATACCGTCCAGCATAAATCTGCACATCACAAACGGCGAGTCGTAGTTGAGCACAGTCCAAACCCATCCCGAGGACCCGATTTCACATCCTGAGACCAGGGAACAACTAAGATGACCAACTAAATAAATTAAAGTGCTTCTCCCTCCTTCTCTTCCTCCCTGCCTGCCCCTTCACTTTAAAAATAGTAAATAAACCATGTCCTCACGACTAACGTGAGTGTCAGTTTCTGATGCCCCTGTGTCGCCGCACGCCCGCCAGTGCCCTGAGACAACACAAACCTGTGGTGACATCCATGCACAGGTCCCGTCTGAACTGGGTCTTGTGGGATGAGATCCAGTGTCGGCGGGTCTTGTCCCCTCGGAGGCTCTCAGGACGGGACCTGCTGGTGTCTGTCCAGCTGCCCGAGATGCCCGCCTGCTGGGCCACGCCCTTCCTCCCTCTCCAAGTGGCTTCCTCCCACCTCTGCTCCTGCTGTCCTGGCGCCTCGGACCCCAGTCCTTCTGCTCCAGTCTCCCGTGTCAGCACCTTCATGGAGGCTCCCCACTCAGTCCTACAAATCCCTGTTATTTGTGACCACGTTTACCGCAAGTCCCCGTACACACCATATTTATTCGCTTCTGAGCAGCCCTTTTTTTTTTGACATTTTAGCGTCCCTGAAAATCGAAGGTGGTTTTGTCAATAAATTGCACGTATTTGATCTAGTATTTTTGATTTTTGATTTTTTTATGCCAACCTCTTGAGAAATTGGGGTGCAGCTTAGAACAGAATAAATACGGTAATAAATATGGTGGGTCTGGTGTGCAGATGCAGGTGTCCTGGTGCTGGGGCGCCATGGGAGCCCGGGCACCCCTACATTGTTGCCCGTGATTCTCCTGACCCAAGGCAGCTGCCAGGGTCCTGCTGACATGTCCCTGTACCAGACAGCAGGATGGAGAAGAAGGGCAGCAAAGTTCCCCTGGAAGGACAATTCCCAAGAAGGACACACACAGTTCTGTGTGCATCTCAATGACGTAAGTGCACTTGTGTGGACACACGACCTGCAGGGAAGCCAGAGTGCGGCCTTTGAGCAGGACTCCTGTGTGTCTAGGGTCCTTATGATGGAGGCAAAGGGGAAATGGAAAGGGAAGGAGTCACCACCTCTGCCACAGACAACATCTATGTGGTGACACTCAAGATGGCACATCCCTATCAGATAAAGCTCTGTGATTAGTCATTGCAGAAGAATGTCCCTCCCCTGTCCCCAGACAGTGCCTGGCCAGTGGCACCAGGTCCGATGATCAGGACCAAGATGGAGGAACCGCTTCCCTTCACAGCTCACCACACGAAGCCAAGCATTCACTGCAACGAGACTCATGACACCCCTGCCTCAAGAGCTGGCTGCAGGCTTGGGGGAGCCCCTGGGCTGCAGAGAATCATGTCGATCTCTCCAGTGGAGCCAGAATTTGATCTGGCCCGTCACATCTGGGTCCTCTTCAGGTGGAGCACCTGGCTGTCCCTCCAGTCGGGAGCAATGGGCGTCCTACGTCCTCAGCCCCATCATCTCTAAATGGAGATGCCTGACAGATGCTGGAGAGATGATACCTTCCAGAAAGATGTGTTTGTTCTGGGCACAGCTCCCCTCAGCTGGTCCTGTGCTCACCTGGGGACAGGGGGCAGCCTGGGGGTCTCACCCAGCCCTTGGCAGTCTGGAGCCCGGCTTTATATCCTTATCAAGAGAGCAAAACCCCACAGCCCCTCCCAGGGCAGAGTTCTGCCCAGCACAGTCTGACGGGACACTAATCACCTTCCACCCCTCCGTTTATGAGGCCCAGAGACCACAAGTGTTGTCAACTGGGATCTTTCTGGAACTGTAAGTCATTTGGTGTTCTGACAGCTGTCTGTGTCCCTGTCGCCCCAGGTGCGGGTGTGGGGATGTAGCAAGAACCAAAGAGAAGGTAGGAGCTCACGAGCTGCCAACCATCTTCCAGGAAGGAAAGCAGAGCAGGAAATATTAGTCGCGAGTTTGACAAAAACATTGTTAATAAAAAATTAGCAATAATAACAGGAGCACCCTGGTGGCCTAGGAGATAACATCACCAGACACAGTGCACATACAGGCCAATGGCTCAGGTTCGAGACCCTGGGCCGGGGGAACAACCGTGATGAACAGCTAAGTAAAATAAATAAAACGCTCCTTCCTCCTCTCTCTTCCTGCCTGTCTCTGCTTATCTTCATTCCTGCCTGCACCTCTTAAAAAAAAAAAAAGAGCAATAAAAACAGCTATTTCCTATCTATCATTCTTTTGTAGTGAAAGTGTGCATCTGGGGATAGATGGATGAGTGGCAGGGCCGAGGCAGGCGGGGTCAGGGAGCAGGCGGTGTGGAGAAGGCTGATTGCAGGAGGAGGGTGAAGGCGGTGGGTTAAGGAGGGATGGCGCCCGCATTCCCGCAGCTCTCCAGTGAGGGGCAGGGGGAGCTAACAGGCAGCAGGTGGCTGTGGAGCGGGCGCGGGGCAGTGGGAGAGGTGCCCAGAGGGACTCGCACAGACTTCTAAAGACGATGACTGCTCCTCCGGGGCCTCAGGGTCCTTCATGAGAACTAAAATCAGGCCAAATGAAAGGAACAAGAGCCCAAAAAAGCAAGAAGGGAGATAAGTGCGTCTTCTATCTTAGCACCCTGGGAGCCAGCCACATCTGCAGCCACATCTGCAGCCAGAGTATGTCCTGAGTCAAAATCAGATCAAAGACACGAGACAGGAACCCGGGGCCTGTGGACAGGCTAGTAATGAGGGAATCCCCACTCTGACTCTCACTGTTTTCTGCAGGAATCACTAAAGAGGAAGCTTAGTTCAGATGATCAACGCCTCAGAGGACAAAAAATGCTAACCCAGATGCCTGGAACGCTAGGCACCCACCCTGCAGGGAAAACCCTGGGAGGGAGGTTTTTTGTTTCCCCACTGAGACTCAGGAAGAAGTCCAGGGCCGGAGAGTTAACCAAAGCCTTTTAAATGTCAACTCACTTTGTAAACAATGATTGTTAGAATGGCCGATTTACTTCTCATATTTTTTCTGTGAATGACTTCTTTGTGTAATGACAATAAATACGCAAGGAGTCAGTGACTCGGTGTGACAGTTAGGGGTGACAGTTCCCCCAAACTGCTCACCCCCTGACCCCGCTTTCTTTCTGTTTTGGTCTTTATCTTTCTCAGTCGGTCGCGGCCCCTTCCTCCACTTCTGTTCCCTGGGTTCGAGCCCAACAGTTTTCTTTGTGGGTTTGGCCCCAGGTGTCCACTTAGCACCAGGGGCTCCAGACCTGGCTCACTCCTGTCCCCTGGAATTGGGTCTGGTCTTTAGAACCTGCGACAGAGACGTGCTTCTCCCTGGCGTCTTTCCGTCGGCCGGCGCACTTCGCCTCTGATCCACTGCAGCCCAGCACTCTGTGTCCTTGTCATCACAATTTGCGCCCTTGTCATCACAATTTGCGCCCTTGTCATCACAATTTGCGCCCTTTATGTTTATTTTTTTGCGAGGAAGAAAGGGAGAGGAGAAAGAAGCATTTAAGGACGGATGGAAGAGTAGGTAGAAACATCTTTATTTAGTTAGTTGCCCATTTCTGGTTTTTCGCTCCTGCCCTGGGTCTTGAACCCAGGTCCTTGAGTGACATGTGGTCCCCAGGCCAGCATCTCAGGCCTCTCAACCACAGGGGGTGCCCCATTTTTTAAAAAAATTCCTGTATTATCTTTAATCAAGTGTGGAGATCCTCCCAGAGCTCTGGGAGCGCTGTCTGGCTGCCAGGCTCGGGTCTCTCCCGCAGCAATGACGAGGCGACGCCCTTTCCTCGGCTTCCGGACGTGAGCAAGCACTTGTTTACATGGGACCCCAGCGAGGTAAGAACGCGGTTGTCTGTTTCCCATGTACCGAGTCTGCTTTGTTTTTGTTGGATATTGTTCTTAGAAAACCATGAGAAATCCACGGTTTGCTGCCTTCGCCGACAACCAGACAGGCGGGGAGTCGGGGGGTGAGGCGGCGAGGCTGTGGGCGTGGCGGTGAGTCTATGGGCGCGGCTGCAAGGCGGTGGGCGTGGCTGCGAGGCTATGGGCGTGGCTGCGAGGCGGTGGGCGTGACAGTGAGGCTGTGGGCGTGACGGTGAGGCTGTGGGTGTGGCGCCGAGTCTGTGGGCGTGGCGGCGAGTCTGTGGGCGTGACTGCGAGGCGGTGGGCCAGGTGACGAGCTGTGGGCGTGGCGGAGATACTGGGCGTGGCTGCGAGGCGGTGGGCGTGACAGTGAGGCTGTGGGCGTGGCTGCGAGGCTGTGGGTGTGGCGCCGAGGCTGTGGGCGTGGCGGCGAGGCTGTGGGCGTGGTGGCGCCTTGGCCCTGGGCCACAGGCCAAGAGCCAGGTGTCTCTCCTCATGAGGACCACACCATTCTCTCCAGATGAGCACCTCGGGTCACCACACACAGGTTACCGGGGCCAACCTTGATGGAATGGATCATCTTCCTGCCTCCAAATCAGTCCGGATGGTGTCCATCCCCTTGATGAGGGTCAGGCTTGTGAGACCATCCCAGGTCACCAGACGAGGGACCCCTTTGGTGCCCCCAAAGGTCTTTCTCACTTGGCCTCTTCGGTGTGAGGCAGAGGTGTCAGAGTTGAGATGGGGATTCTCTCCCGTCTGGTCAGGGCTGGGACCGTCTGCGAAAGCCACAGGGCAGGTCATACCAACGGGGCCTCGTCACCGTCTTAAGGCACAGCTCCATGCACCTTCTTTCTTCATGTCCAAGGAGGACATACGTCAGCCTATTTCTCAGGAAGATGATGAGGGAGATGTTCTCCCAGCTCTGGGGTCCGGCAGGAGGATGAAGACAAATGTCCCGGTCACTTTCTCCCATGCCCAGGGCTTTGGGAATATCCCATTTCAGACGCCTGGTGGGACCAGGAGCCATGGTGACACTGAGCACGGAAAGAACCATTTACACTCTTTAAATCACGAACGCATGAACCCATGTTGTAGTCAGTAATTCTGAAGACTTTCATCATTTAACCTTGAAACTAAGGGCAGTGATTTTCTCACATTTCTCTGTGATTTCCCAGTGCAGTGATTTTCTACTTCCATACATTCACACTGCTGCTTGACATCTTTAGTTTCAACTTGAAGAGTACATGTGCTGTCTGTCTGTCTGTCTGTCTGTCTGTCTGTCTGTTTCTCTCTCTCTCTCTCTCTCTCTCTCTCGCTCTCTCTCTCTCTCTCTCTCTCTCTCGGACAGGTGCAGGCAGGAATGAAGGTGAGCAGGCAGACAGGAAGAGAGAGGAGGAAGAAGCACTTTTTTTTAAAAATTTAGTTGTTCATCTCAGTGGTTCCCCTGCAATGTGAACCTGGGTCCTTGGGATGTACATGGACTGCGCTCAGCCAAAGGTAGTGGACCTAACTGCTACTCCACCAGGTGTCTGAAGAACTCACTCAAGTATTTCTTGGAAGGCATTTTGCGAAGTGGAACAAACCAGTCACAGAAGGACGGACACTTCATGACTCCACTTGCATGAGGGATCATAGGAAGGAGGGTTGTTTGCCAGGGATGGAGAGGGGAGCTGGGAGCTGTTCAAGGTTACGTAAAAAGGTTTAGCTAAAAGCTGGCATAGTTCTAGATCTGCTCGAGACACAGTACCTGAAGCTGTACTGGGCGTGTGTCCTGGTGACTCAGGTGTTAGCCAGTGTCTGGGGCATGGACCTTATACAACCCAAGGACCTGTGCTCGTGACCTGGGACGGGGGAGCAAATGAACAAACACGTAGAAATGCTTCTTTTTCTCCTCTCTCTTCCTTCTTTCCTGCCTCCATTCCTTCCTTCATTGCCTTCCTTTCACTTAAAAAATATAATAGCAAAAGCTATTATAAAAAATACTGTCTTGGACACTTAAAATTTTTGTTAGGAACCTATATCTCATGTTCATTTTTCTTGGAACATCAAACAAAAACAGAACAAACTCGGAGACACGGGAAACAGAGAGGAGGACCAGGTTCTTACCCGCTGTGGTCCTGTGTAAGCAGGTGTACGCTCTCACTCCGACTACGCAGCCGTGTCCCTGAAATACGTGTCTCCGTGTATCAATCACCTTCAACAGAGCGCTTACGGCAAAGCAAGTGAAAGCCGCCCTGTGAATCTCAGCATCACGCTCAAGATTTCTGCCGGCGCAGCGAGCTGCTCGTAAGCTCAAAGGACCGGCAGTAGCCGTAGCTGAAAGGATCTACGACAGTAATTACCTGGCACGCAAGCTCTCACTCATCTGCCCCCCGGGAACCAGCTCTTGGTGCAAATTTCCGCGGCAGAAGTTGAAACGGAGACGGCATTACTGGCCCCTACTGGCCATTAGCTGCATTTCTGCCCTCCTGCGGGAAACGGGGGTCCCAGCGCCCCTGTGTTAGAACAGAGCCCGCCTCCCACACGCCTGAGGGGTCACTCCGCACCTGAGCGTGGCCTGTGGGTGTGGCATCAACCTCCGGCTGTGAGGATAGGTGATACGTTTGTTGCATTTGAGGGTTGAGACAGCCATCCCCTAACCCCGGGGTAGGAAGCCCTCCCTCAGCAACATGCCGCGGGAGGGGCCCAAGCATCCTGGGAGGCCCTGTCCTGAGCCTCCCGCCTTCATGCCCAGGGTGCTGGCTAAGTCCGGGGAGGGACTGGCGACAGAGGAACTCACCGCCAGGGCGCCCGGGCCTCCCTGTGTGAGTGTGGGCTTCAGGGAGCGGGTGTCCTGCTCCAGAGGGCACAGCAATAAAGGTTTCTCCTCTGCCGACCCCTCCCTGCACCCAGGACAGCACAGCCCAGCAGGGCCAGCGGGTGGTGTCCACTGAGGCCGGGAGGTCCTGCTGTCCCGGAGTCGGGGCAGGACGCCGGCGGCCACTGCACTGACTGAATGAGCCCACCAGTGGCCAGGGGGCTTTCAGCAGGGGGTGGCGGGGACAGCCAGGGGGCAGGAGGACGAGTGTCGAGGCCGGAGGGCAGGCTCCTGCAGGGCCCTGGCACCCGACGGGGGGACTGCGGGGGAAAGGAGCCCTCCCCCTTTATTCCCATGGCCACTTCCCTGCCTGGCCGGGCCCACGGGAGTCTCCTGCGGGCGGAGCGGCCGGGCCTGGCTCCCTTGAGGCCAAAGCAAAGGGCCGACAAGGCTGCAGCTTGGCCTGTGGGACGTCTGTGTCTCCCGGACAGGAGCGCAGAAGGGAACCTCTGTCTCCAGTCCAACATAGACCAGATGCTGGGGGGCGTTCAGGGGGGAGAGGGAGAGATCAGCGACTCCTCTAGTCTCTGGGTGGGTCCCGGCCCACGTCCCTGGCGGCTCGGCCCTCTGTGCAGAGCGGGCACTGTCCCCAAGTTCCTCTTCTCGAACAGGATGTCTGGTCCCGAAGCCTCGTGATCCTCCCAGGACTCTGAGACACCAGCTCCTTCCCCTCTGTGTCCACCAGACCACCCAGGGCGACATGTCGCTGCTGCTGCTGCTGCTGCTGTCCCTGCTGTGGGCAGGTGAGTGGCCCGGGTGGGGGCTGGTGGAGGGGCCAGAGCTGACCCTCGCTCCCCACAGGGACCCTGGCGCAGGCTCCGGGAAGTTGGAGGCAGGCGTCCCTGACGGTGCCCGAGTCGGTGACGGTGCAGGAGGGGCTGTGCGTGTCAGTGCCCTGCTCCTTCACCCACGGCTGGTTCTACCCTTATTACCCGGCTCTCGGCTACTGGTTC
>RJWH01011764.1:0-10945 GCA_004363575.1 Solenodon paradoxus | reverse complement strand
GAGGAGCTCCTGGACATCCTGCTTGAAGAAAGGGAGTCTGTAATGAACACACCTACCTCCATTGATTCTAATCCCACCCTTCTTTCTACTCCACGTGTTACCATAGGTTTCCATGCTTCTCCAAACACTGTTATCGTATACAGAGACCTCATTGATACCTGAATATTTTTGGTTATAGAATATTATACTTTCACCTCTCTTTTAGACTTTTCTCATCAAACATTTTTGGTGAATAGTGTGTTTTTTATCTTAATGTTATCTAATATATGTACAACAAAGAAAGGATAGGAATGGCTTCTTATATCAGTTAAGAGTTTAGTCATGGAATAAAGTGTTTTCTTGTTTCTGTGTCCTGAGTGCATGGCTGAACTTATCATGAGAGCCTGCTTTGGCTGAGGAGCATCATTCTGTAAGTGTGGACTGAAGACAGCCCTGTTGGGTGTACTTTAGGCTGAACGACAGACTGAAGCTCAGCCAGGGGTCACACCCAGTGATCAGAGCCTGGAGGTGGGTGAACATGCAACCGCTCTGCTTCCTGGCAGGGACAGGAGGTTTGTGCACAGGGAGGCGGTGACTCTGCAGGGCTATGTCCTTGCTGCTGGCACAAAGATACAAGGCAGAGTCGCCTGGTTCCAGGGACTTAACAAGAATCTTTAAATGAGTTTCATCAGCAGATTCAGGCAAAAAGCGATTTGGAACTGTTTTGTTTAGAATGAGTTCCTTATTACTGTAGATAAACGTAATTTTCAGCAATTTCTTGGAGTCTTGCTTATACCAGTATATGGCATTATGGTCTAGATTTTGTGCACATATCATGGAATTTTTGCTGCCTGTCTGTGTTGCGACATATTTTGGAGTCTGGGAAACAGCTGCTTCCAATGGGCCTGAGAAGGAAAGAAACAGAATTCAGCAAATCTCAGTCAGTAGACTGTGTGTGTAACACATGAACGGGACTAGAGACCCCACTGAGGACACTGGACTCACCTACTGTCAGGAGGCCGAGGGCCACACAGCACAGGAGCCAGGAGCACATATGGAAGTCAGTCAGGCAGCACCTAGGATTCTTGTCTCAGTTGTAGACCAGCCTGCAGTGCTTCTCTGTTCTGTTGGGTGCTTTTCCTGTGATGTCACTGCCTGTGATGTCATAGCCTTGTGGTTCTGTCTTTTCAGACTCTCCTCTAACTAATCCTCTTCTCTTGCTTGTTCTGGACTTGCTCCTTTCAAAGATTCTAGGACAGTTTGCGTGGTGGGGATGTTGTCCCATGGTATTTTTTCTGCTGATCATTCTAGGCCAGCAGTTGACCCCCTCCCCTTCTCCTGCCTGTTCAGTCTCCGTGCTCGGAGTCAGCATTCTCTTCTCAGGATCTTCTGCTTCTTCACAATGGAAAGTATCCATTCTGATCTTGGCTGCCTTGACTGCACCAATGACACACAGCGGCCCCCTGTTGATTGCAATGTGGGCAGGAGACATACAGTGAGGTCTCCCTGAGAGCCAGACAGAGCATCTAAAGTGCAGGGATGGATGTCAGCTTGGAGCAAAGCCTGCTGGTGAGGATGGAGGGGAATAAACAGCAGCCCTGAACGTAAAACCACATGGGAGTAAGAGGTCATCTGCCAGGCTGTGAGAGTAAATTGGTTTAAGATTGTAACTATGAACAGTGGGGGGAATCTAAATAGGATCATTTCATTGCCTGGAGTTGTCTACAAAGGTCCTTCTCTTTTGATAAAGTTTACAACTCAGCAGCTCCCTTTGGTCGCTATACACAAAATGCCAACAGCACACCCCACCGGACTGTAACAACCAAAATTGTGGAACTGCCCCCATGAGACCACGTCCCCTGTGCTTCTTCCAATTTCCTTTTCCTCCTCTACTGCTCCCCTGCAGCCCCAGCCTCAAGGTCTCTGGTTAGTTCAAACTCCTCCTTGTGGTCAGAAAAATCACACTTCTCAGACCTGAGTGCCTATTGTGGTCAGTATGCAAGACTCACAGGCATCAGGGACCATGGCTGACACAAAGTGCTCTCTCTCTCTCTCTCTCTCTCTCTCTCTCTCTCTCTCTCTCTCTCTCTCTCTCTCTCTCTCTCTCTTTCTCTCTCTCTCTCTCTCTTTCTCTTGTTCCTTCCATCTACTACCTCTAACCTCTACTGTCCCCTCTCCTTCCTTGTTCTCCACCTTCTCCTTCTTCTCCCCATCCTTATCCTTCTCCCCCTCTATATCTCTCTTTCACATACACACAATATTTGGAAACACTGTTCATGACTGGTGAAAGTCCTACAAGAAAATGCTTTATCTGTTTGTTGTCATTTGTTGGCTACTTAGCGCAAATTATACCTAAGGCAAGCCCTCACTCTGATGATGTTTGAATTCTGAGAGAAGTAACAGAAATTCATGTAAGGCTATAGCATATAAATCAAATGTCATGTAATGATTAGAAAGATAATCATTATGAATACAGTTAAACACTCCTCTTTAAGGTGTCCTATATTTTGAGTGAAAATCTGGGACTTTTTATTGCTCATATGAGTAATGAGGTATGCTGAAGTCTGGGATATGGCTACATTCATGGTACCTGAGAAGGAAAGAATAAGAATTCTATGTTCTCAGGCAGTAGCCTGTGACTTTCACATGTGAATGAGCTTAGAGACTCAACCCAGTACCCTGGACTCGCTTGCCCTGTGACCCCCTCTTTCCAGACTTTCCTCTACTAGCCTTCTTGTGATTGTTCTCAACTTGCTGCTTTCAAAGATGTGTTGGACTCTTGGATGGTTTGGGTCTGAGGGCTTGTTGTCTCAAGGATATTTCTGTGTTGCTCAGTCTCACCCAGCAGTTGCCCCGCTCTCCTTTTCCTGTCCCGTGGCTTCCCATTTCCTCCTCTATAAAACACATACATTTAGAAAATATGTGGTTTCGTGTCTCTCTCCAGTTTGGAACCTGCATCATTGCAACCACCCCACCCCCAGGTGTTTAGTGGACTCCTGGATCTATGTATCCAGTGTCACGAGTACTACTAACTGCCTCACAACTTGCATTTTAAGCTTTTAGAGGAAAGAAAAGAAGGTAGAAGGCAGGGTGGAAGAAGGAAGGAAGGGAGGAAAAGGGACTACATATAGCAGTGGTTCTGACCATAAAAGGAATCATGCTTACAGAATGGATTTCAAGTGAGTTAAAGTTTTATGCAAGTGATAGTGAAATATCCGCTATGCCTCATTCAAATAATAATTTCTCTTACATGATATAATGTTAACTCTGAAATGATCTCTGAAGCCCTGTTCATTTCTACCATGTATGAAACCTTACAAGGTCTATGGAGTCCTAAGCAACTTTCTAATTTGGAACCAGCAGAGATGAACTACTATGATTCGTTTCTACCTCACTGTATAAGCTATCTATTTCTACATTTTGTCCACTGAGTTACTGGAATGATAGATAGACAGATAGATAGATAGATAGATAGATAGATAGATAGATAGATAGATAGATAGATAGATAAATAGATATGGTTATAGATATATTATTATATGGTACCATTTGCCAGTATTGAGGAAAGGAAAGAAGCTGAATTCAGTGAGTCTCAGTCAGTAGACTGTGTCTGTAGCACATGAACAGGCTTAGAGATCCCACTCAGGATCCTTGACTCACCTACTCTTAGGATGCTAATAGTCACACAGCACAGGATCCAGGAACTCATCTTGGAGTAAGTCAGGTGGCATCTGGGATTTGGGTCTTGGTTTTAGACCAGCCTGCAGTGCTCCTCTGCTCTGTTGCATACTTATCCTGGGATGTCACTGCCTGGGATGTCATAGCCCTGTGATCCTGTCATTCGAGACTCCTCTAACCAGTTATCTTCTCTTGTTTATTCTGGATTTGTTTCTTTCAAAGAGGTGTTGGATCTAAGGATGGTTTTCATGTGGGTATGTTGTCTCAAGGGTGTTTCTTACTGGTCATTCTAGTCCAGCAGTTGCCACCTTCCCTCCCCTTTTCCTGCCTGTTTGGGACCTGACTCTGGTCAGCATCCTTCTCAGCATCTTCTGCTTCTTCACAAAGCAGGGCATCCCACTCTGACCCTGGATGCCTTGACTCTCTGGCTTATACTCAGTGACCCCCTGATGATTTCAATGTGGAAAGGAGATATATAGTGACTTGTTGCTGAGAATCAGACAGAGCATTTAAAGTGCAGGGATGGATGTCAGCTTGGAGCAAAGCCTGCTGGTGAGGCTGGAGGGGAATAAACTGCAGCCCTGAGCACAGAGCCACATGGGGACTAAGAGTCATCTGCCACAGATGGGAGAGTAAGGTGGCGCAGTGGTAGTAACTAATGAACATGCTCCTGATGGACTGGCGGAATCTAAATGGGATGATTTTACTGCCTTGAGCTGTCTACAGAGGACCTTCTCTTTCGATAAAGTTTACAACTCAGCAGCTCCCCTTGGTCTGTATCCTCTAAATGCCAGTAGTACATCCCACCCCACTGTAACCACCAAAACTGTGTGCAGATATTGTGGAACTGGCCCCGTGAGACCAGGTGCCCTGTGCTTCTGCCATCTTCCTTTCCTTCCTCCAATGCTCCCTGCAGCCGAGCCTCAGGTTGTCTGGTTGGGTCACAGCTCCCCCAAGTGGTCAGAAAAGCACACTTCTCAGCTCTGAGTCAGCCTGGTGTGGTCAGTATGCAAGACCCAGGCACCCTGGCTTACACAGAGGTCTCAGTGTCTCTCTGTCTCTCTCTGTCTCTCTCTCTCTGTCTCTCTAGCAACATCTCTTGCTCCCTCCCTCCTACTACTCCTCTCCCCTGAACTTTACTGTCCCCCACCCTCCCCTCCAATCTATTCCCTTGTTCTCCTTTTCCTTCTCCTCCCCCTTCTCACCTTTCTCCCCCCTGTTCTTCTCTCTCCCTCGCATACACACAATATTTGGCAACACTGTCCTTGACTGGTGAAACTCCTTCAAGAAAAAGCCTTATCTGTTTGCAGTTATTGTCTGGCTAGTTAATGAAAAGTATACTTAAGGCAATGTCTTCACTCTCATGATGCTTGTATTTTGAGAGAAGTAAATAGAAATTCATGGAAGGCTATAGCATATAAATTACATGTTATGTAAAGATTAGGAAGATAACCAGTTTGAATAGAGTTAATATACCTCTTTATGGTTTCCATATATTGTGTGCAATTCTGGCACATTTTATTGCCCATCTGAGTAAGGAGATATTCTGGAGTTGAGATATGGCTGCATTCATGGGACCTGAGAAGGAAAGAATTAGAATTCTATTGTCACAGATACTGGCCTGTGGCTTTGATATGTGAATGGGCTTAGAGACTCAACCCAGGACCCTGGACTCAGCTGCTCTCAGGTGGCAGAGGGACACACAGCAAGGAATCTGGACCCATCTTGGAGTCAGGCAGGCAGGACTTTGGAAGGAAGGAGGGAAAGAAGGAAAGAAGGGAAAGAAGGAAAATGGAATACATATAGCAGCGCTTCAGACCATAAAAAGAATCATGCTTACAGAATCGCAAGTAATCTTGAAAATTCTGTTTTGCCTCATCCAAAAAATAATTTCTCTTGCATGAGGTAATGTTACCTCTGATTGCTGTCTGTTTTTAACAACAGAGTTGGAACTAACAACATATATACCAAAAATGACTGGAAAAGCATATCAACATATACAAGACATGTATTAGAGGACCCTGGGACAAAATGATGCCTTAGGACTTGTGACAATATCGTCAAAACAGGCTGGCAGGACTGCTGTGGCCAAAGTGTAAAGTGTCTCATTGAACTTCCAGAGCAACAAGGTGACCGGAGACGTGTAGAAGAATGTCAACATGCACACGTCTGTCTCCATCAGCTGCAGGCACATCAGGGAAAAACCAGGCCACAGGCTGTGGGGTCGGTACTTGGAAATTATCTTCACAGATGCAGGCACCTGGCAGGCAGTGCTGTGAGGTTTCTGTCTATTGTCCTAAGGAAACATTGATCTCAGGCTTGGTTGTCCCCACAGCTTCCTGGCAGGGACAGCAGATTTCTGTACATGGGGAAGATGACTGTGTAGGGCTGTGTCCTTGCTGCTGGCACAGAAATACAAGGCAGAATCTTCTGGCTGCAGGGTGTCCACACGCAGGTGTAAGTGGGATTTGTCTGTGCTTTCGGGTGAGAAGCGACTTGGAACAGAGTTGTTTTCAGAGAGTTTCCCAACGGTGTACTGAAGCATGAGCTCCAGGGACTTCTGAGGACTCTGTTTATACCAGTACATGTAATCGTGGCCCAGACTCTGTTCACATTTCAAAATCTTCCTATTTCTCATTCCCATGACCAGGTATCGCGGTGTCTGATAAATCCCAGTGTCCATATAAACTGTTGGAGAAAATAACAAAATTCAAAGTCCAGAAGGAAGGTTGTTACTAAAACTGCAGGGAAAAGACGTGGGGTGGGGGCATCCCACGGGACCCAGGACTCACCTGCTCCCAGGAGAGAGAGGGCCACCAGGACCAGCAGCTGGAAGCCCATGGTGGACCAGGGCCCAGGTGGACATCACCTAACTCAGATCCCAGAGCAGGGGGCAGGGTTCTCACTCCTTGACTTTGATTGGTTGTTTGCCTGAGATGTCACTGTCCCTGCTGGTGTCCCCAGGCCCCTTTCTCACCTTATATAGTGTCTGAGAGCGGGTGGATTTGAGTTGACAGGGGCAGGATGTTCCTGTGATAGTTGCTCTTTTCCCTCCCCTGCCCTCCTAATTATATACATTCTTCTTGTGTTTCCCTCCCTTCCAAGACCCCTGGCAATGCTAGATCCCATCCTTATAGGTGGCTCCTTCCTTCTCTGCTCAGACACCCAGAACCAAGACTCTCAACATGGTGGCTTGATGTTTCCATCTGTATCTGAACTATATTAAGTGTCTTTGCCCTACGTGAGCAGGGAGGATGTTTGGAGGGTCATGGTCGCATTAGGAACCACTGATTGTTGTTAAAAATGCAAAACAGAAAATAAATTTGGACTTTTTTGTTTGTTTTTAAAGGAAATCTGCAGGCAGACATGATGGCAATTGGACAGTCAGTCAGCAAGAGAGAGAAGGAGGAAACATTGTTTTTAAATTTGCCCTTAATGTCACACTGATTGTTCCCCCCCCAGAAATGATGCTTTCAACTGATATATGGATGGTATCCCAGTGTCCTCATTTCCCTCTTAACCCAATCACTCTAATCATCCAGTGCCTTCCCATCAACCCCCATATTAGATTTCAGTGGTGACACAGCTCCCCCGTGTGGTCAAAACCACGCAGTCCTGGATCTCTATCCTCTTAACCAGTCCAGCTTCCACAATCCATATCCTTCCCTCATTCCATAGAGTGGGAGAAGCGAGTCATGATGGTTATGAAAATTCAGGGAAGTGAGAAGAAAACGTCATCTGAAGTAACTAAAATAGATGACAAAAATATCACATCTATACACCTTGCAGATTCAAGTTTTACTCAACAGAGATTGGTTATTTCTAAATTCTTAATAATAAGCAAAAAATGTATCATCGTGGAGTTTACAGACAGCTTAATTGATTCAAATATTTGATGAGAAACAGCTAGGAGTAAGCATGAAATGTCAGCAGGCTCACTGCCAGAATTCTACTTTACATATACATTAGACAGATGATGATAACCACTACAACAAACTGATCTTCTACAAGTTTTAAGAAATGTACTCAGCATGACAGTTTAAGTCACTTAATCTCTGTGATGTCATATTTCCTCCTCTGTTACCGTAGGGAAACAGAAAGGAAGTGATCTCCAAAGCCCTGCCCATATTACCATGTTACTATACCATGTATGATACCTTGCAAGGTCTATGGAGTCCTACCAACTTTCTAGTTAGAGGACAGCAGAGATGACCTACTATGAGTCATTTCCCCCTCTCCTCTTCTAAAGTCCATTTTGTGGTCGCAGTTGAAGGGTTTGTGCTTGTTTTGTTTTGTTTCTTTGCTTGATTTGTTTTTCATTTCACACAATGAAATTATATGTCATCTGTCTTTCTCTCTCACTTATATCTCTTAGCACAGGTTTTCAAGATCCATTCCTATTGTCTCAAATGGAAAGATTTCATACTTATTTGTACAGCTGAGTGATATTCCACTGTGTCTCTACACCACGTCTACTCTATTGATGGACACTTTAGGTGTTTCTGCATCATGTCAGTGTGACTAGTGCGCATTGAACATAGGGGTGCTTGTATCTTTTCACATTGTGCTTTCATATTACTTGGATAATACGCAGATTTGAAATTGATGGAATATATGATAGCTCTATTTTTTATTTTTTTGAGACATTTTCAAACTGTTTCCATCATGGTTGTATCAATTTATTTTCCCACCAAAAGTAAACGAGGTTTCCTAAAACTCTACATCCTCACCCAAGACTATTTCTTATCTATCTGATAAAGTGTGAGATGATATTGCATTGTAGGAATGCTTTACATTTCACAAATCATAAGCAGTGATGAACATTTTTCATATATCTGTTTTCTGTTGGCCATCTCTTACCTTAGAATGCCTATCAGAGTCTTTGCACCTTTGTTTCAGATTTTCGTAGTTGTTATTATTGTTGATGGTATGAGTTCCTGGTGTGTTTGGTCTAAGAGATGTCATTTTGGATTATACTCCAATGGCCAAGAAACAAAAGAAAAACTAAACAAATGGAATGATGTCAGATTAAATATTTTGAACACATGGATGTTGAACAGGAAGAGAGAATTTGCATTTTTGTAATGTGTTATTTTATCTGATTTTCAAGGTGACTCATCAAAGAAAAGTAAAGGCATATAGACTAGATATTAAACAATGGGGGTCACCTGCAACATAGTTTAGACACATGGTCAACACCTATGAATATCCAGTAGGAGATATTGAATTCTTAGATAAGAATCTAAAATAAACCCACTTTGATAAACATTCACAATTAAAAGGAAAGACTGTTCCTTCTCCAGTTAAACAGAAAATTTTAATAACTAAAATTATTGCCTTGTGTGACTCCTAATAAGTAAAAAAAAATCATAAAAATGGAATTTTGAAACCTAGAAGGAGCTATGAGTGAAAGATTACACTGAGAACAATAGGTAAGTACCCATTTTCTTAAGGAAGGGGTGAATGAAGGGTTAATTTACGTATCTGAAGTAGGAATTTGCCTGAAGAAGGACAATGAACTAAAAGCATTCTGAATTGCAAGGACTGCAGAAGAAGATGAGTGGTAAACATGCAAGTAAATGAAAAATAAACATGGTCTAAATAAAATGATAATAGATTATGTAGCTGGAATATGAATGGAAAAGTATAACCTATTCCAAAGTAGCTGAGATTTGGGTTAAATGTACTGAAGGCGAGTCTCTAGAACATACGGAGATAAGATCCCTTTTTATCATCGACAATTTAAGCAGCAAAAGTACAAGGTGGGTCCAGAAGGTTGAGCAGAGAAAGATTTTTTAAAGCTAGAAAACTGAGAAAATATTCAGAAGGCACCCAGAGCTGGAAGACTGTCATTTAGATTTTGTTGGAAATAGGAATTTGCTGATTCTACTCAGACCCCATTAGGTGATGTGCTAATAATATGACACATGCTGGGCCACCTAGTAGGGAAGGTAAATATGATATATATTCTAGCAAATCCTACATTAGAACTTATCACGATAAAACCTAATATTATTTTGCAGAGTATAACATAATCCAGAGCCTCTATATCCATGACACTCCACATAACACCTTCATCAAACTTCATGTTGAATATTTAGTAAGTCTCCGAATTGTGCTTATCACACAAAATCTATTTTCCTTCTTATCCATACTGCTAGTAGTGTTGAATAAAATACTAACTTGATCATGTTATCTCACTTAAGTAAAACCAATAGGCAATGACTGCCTAGACTTTGTGTCCAAAGTCCTTCCCATGCCTTATACTTTCCTCCCTCTTCAGGATACTGTCTGCTCTGAAGGTAGCTTCAGAGATGAAACTATCAGCATGGAGGAGCTCTTGGCCATCCCGCTTGAAGAAAGGGAGTCAATGATACACACACCTACCTCCATTGATTCTAATCCCACCCTTCTTTCTACTCCACATGTTACCATTGGTTTTCATGCTTCTCCAAACAGTTCTAGAAAACAGACCTCATTGATACATGAATTTCTTTTTGGTCATAGAAAATAATAATTTTGCCTCTCTTTTAGACTTTTCTGATCAAACATTTTTAGTAAATAGTATCATTTCAATCATAATGTTATCTATAATATGTACAACATAGAGAGGACAGGAATGGCTTCTTAAATCAGTTAACTCTTTAGTGCACGAGATAAAAGTTTTATTTGTTTCTGTGTGCTGAGTACATGGCTGAATTTATCATGAAAGCCTGCTGTGGCTGAAGAGTAGAATTCTGTTAAGTATGGACAGTAGACCAGCTCTGTCGGGTGTACTTTAGGCTGAACTAGACTGAAGCTCAGCCAGGGTTCGCACCCGGTGATCAGAGCCTGGAGGTGGGTGAACACGCAGCCACTCTGCTTCCTGGCAGGGACAGAGTTTATGCACAGGGAGGACATGAATCTGCAGGGCTGTGTCCTTGCTGCTGGCACAGAGATACAAGGCGGAGTCGCCTGATTCCAGGGACTCAGCACAAAGGTGTAAGTGAGCTTTGCTATGAGATTCAAGTGAAAAACGTCTTGGAACTGTTTCGTTTAGAATGAGTTCCTTATTACTGTAGATAAATAAAATTTTCAGCACTTTCTTGGAGTCCTGCTTATACCAGTACATGGCATTATGGCCTAGATTTTGTGTGCCGTTCAGGGACTTTTCGCTGCCTGTCTGTGTGACGAGGCATTTTGGGGTCTGGGAAACAGCTGCCTCCAATGGGCCTGAGAAGGAAAGACATAGAATTCAGTAAGTCTCAGGCTGCGGCCTGTGTCTGTAACACATGAATGGGCTCAGAGA
>RJWH01011763.1:0-10952 GCA_004363575.1 Solenodon paradoxus | reverse complement strand
AGGAGGAGCAGGAGGAGCAGCAGGAGGAGGAGCAGCAGGAGGAGGAGGAGCAGGAGGAGCAGCAGGAGGAGGAGCAGGAGGAGCAGGAGGAGGAGGAGGAGGAGGAGCAGGGGGAGCAGGAGGAGGAGGACGTGGAGGCTGCACCTCTCCTGGAAGCCCCCTAGGGAGGACACCCCTCTGGTGTGGTGAGGAGACCCAGAGTTATTCTGGACAGAAACTGGGAGCTTCTTTTCAGAAACAGGAGTCTTCTGTCAGAACCCGGGATCTTCTTTCCGGGTGGCTGGTCCTTTTGCCCCAGCCGCAGCTCCCCGCCGGCAGCCCGTCCGAGCCTCCACACGGTGGCAGTATGGCCCTGGATTGCCGTCTTGCCGGGTCTGCAGTGCCTACCGTCAGGGCTGATGGAGTGGACTCCTTTAGCTCGGATTTAATGCTGTGAGAAGCCGCAGTGGCTGGTGCCCTGCCCGCAGCTCGGTCTTTTCCCCGAGTTTGTGGTTTTCTCTGGCCGGTCCTGCACGTCCCACAGACAGGAGGGTCTCGGGGTGTCCAGGCCTCAAGCGCTGCCCTGGCTGTGCTGGCGAGCACGGGCATCCAGCCGTTTCACGAACTGCCGGGAAGGGCTGGTACCAGATCCTGAGCTGAAGAAGTGGTTGTGAGTGACCTGCATGTGTGCATGTCCATGCACATGAACTGCGTGGGTCTTTTTGAGACCCCAGCTGCTACTCCTGACGGACATCAGCCCGAGGGCTGGATGCACTGATGGACTGATGATGTCCACCATCTCATGCTCAGACGGCTTTCGTTTCATGACATTTTGTTTCAACCCGTGGTTCCTGATCCCCGTCAGACGGGATGGGAGGATGAAGCTTGAAGCAAGTTTGGCCAGTTTTCCAGGAGGACTTGGGCGGTGGAGATCCTGGAGGAGCCCAGTGAACCCCCAGATGTTGGGGGGAAGACTTGGGGTGATAGAAGGTGGGCTCATGGGACAGACAGGCGTCTACTCTTCCATACGCCCTGTAGACCCGGGATGGTGAGCGTCTATACCGGCAGCCTCACCCCGAGGATGCTGCCCTGCACTTAGGAGTCAGGTGCTCAGATAATACGTGAAGACGGCTTTGCCCACCTTCCACCAGGGATGTGGAGCCAGAGTTGGAACAAGGTCGTCAGCAAGCGTTTGGCCTGTTTGCCAGTGAGATGGTTGGATGATGGACACAGTGTAATCTGTACACACTCTGGAGCATTACACAGCCATGAAGAGGAAGGGGATGGCGACAGCGGTCACAACATGGGTGGACTGTAGGGCATGGTGCCAAGTTACATAACCGGGCACAAAAGGACACATATCATGTGATTCTGTTTCGGCGAGGTTCCTAGAGGAGTCTCTGCCATGCATGTGCCATGTTTTGTTTTCCATGCATCCCTCCATCCCTCCACCCAACATCCATCATCCATCATCCATGGATGGAGGAATGCATGCATGACTGAAGGATGATGATGGATGGAGGATGGATGATGATGGATGACTGATGATGATGGATGGAGGATGGATGGATGATGGATGGATGATGGATGGATGATGGATAATGGATGGATGATAATGGATGATGGATAATATGGATGATGGATGATGATGGGTGATGGATGCATGATGGATAATGGATGATGGATTAATGATCGATGATTGATGATGGATGATGATGAATGATGGATGATGATGGGTGATGGATGCATGATGGATAATGGATGATGGATTAATGATCGATGATTGATGATGGATGATGATGAATGATGGATTGTTGATGGATGATGGATGGATGATGATGGATGATGATGGATAGAGGATGGATGACGATGGATGGATGATGGATGGATGATGGATTATGATAGATGATGATGGATGACTGATGATGATGGATGGAGGATGGATGGATTATGGATGGATGTTGGATGGATGATGGGTAAAAGATGGATAATGGATGGATGATGATGGATGATGGATGCATGATGGATGATGGATGATTGATGATGATGGATGATGGATGAGTGATGGATGATTGATGATGATGGATGATGATGGATGAATGATGGATGATTGATGTTGGATGATGATGAATGATGGATGGTTGATGATGGTGGGTGGAGGATGGATGACGATGGATGGATGATGGATAATGGATGGATGATGATAGATGATGGATGATTCATGATTATTGATGATGATGGATGATGGATGAGTGATGGATGATTGATGATGATGGATGATGATGGATGAATGATGGATGATGATGAATGATGGATGGTTGATGATGGTGGATGGAGGATGGATGACGATGGATGGATGATGGATAATGGATGGATGATGATAGATGATGGGTGATTCATGATTATTGATGATGGATGAGTGATGGATGATTGATGATGATGGATGATGGATAATATGGATGATGGATGATGATGGATGATGGATGAATGATGAATGATGGGTGATTGATGATGGATGACGATGGATGGATGATGGATAATGGATGGATGGTTGATGGATGATAGATGATGATGGATGATGGATGATTGATGATGGTGGATGGAGGATGGATGACGATGGATGGGTGATGGATAATGGATGGATGGTTGATGGATGATGGATGGATGATAGATGATGATGGATGATGAGTGGATGATGGGTGGATGATTGATTGATGATAGATTGTGGATAGATGATAGACAGATGATGGATGATAAAGAATAGACGATTGATGGACAGATGCATGGATAGATGGTACATGATAGATGCCCACATACACAGATCAATATTAAATCTCTTTTGTAGGTTAGGCTTTCTCATCTTCACATTCCGATATCTGGGCCTGGATGACTCTGTGGGGCATCCTGTTCCCTGCAGCCAGGGGTGCCCCCACACACTTTGTGCACAGACACAGGTCCTCGTGACTCAAGGGTTTTCTCTGGCCACCAGACTGCTCCTGGAAGGCCTGGGCCATGAGGGGTCAACACCCTTCTATTTGGGGTGCTGATGCCCTGGCCACTCCACACACATTTCCCGACCATTTCTCCCCACTTCATCCTTCGGTGGAGACCCCCATCCAGGAGCTGGGGGAGAATCCTCACAGCAGGTGTTTGCAGAGAAGCTCCCTGTCGCCGCCAGGTGTGTGGACAGAGCACGGCCCCCTCACCGGGTGACAGTGGTGAGGACGGTGCAGACACGCCCCGTCTTGGATCGGACACGGCCTTCAGACGCTCAGGCCGCCTTCATGCCCCAGCTTGCTCGAGGCCCTTGGAAGTCCGTACAGGATGGCGGTGCTTGGACCGGGGTCACAAGCGTGTTTGTTTTCTCAGGGAAGTGAGCTGCTCCCTGGGGTGCGAGGATGAAGGTCTGAGGGCTCGGCGTGAAGGGGCTGGATCTGGCGGGGATGGTGGAGATGTCCCTCAGGGCGAGTCTGTTCCCTGGGGACCCTCCATAAAGGGGTCCTCTGCCAGGTTGGCCGGGGCTGAATGGCTGAACTCACGGACATTGTCAGCACCCGGCCAGTGTTCGTGAATGAGATACTCACATGGGTTCGGGGAGAGGAGCTGCTTGTCCCCTGGCTGGTGGATGTGGATGTGCGCTGAGCCGCCCAATGAATGTCAGCAGGGGTCGCTGACACACAGAGGCATCCCGTGCTCCTCAGGGCAGGGTGACTATTTTCTAGTAACTGCAGCCGCGGATCCACAAAGCATCAAGTCGGTGATGTCGGGATGGAGGGAGATGGAGACATGGACAGATGGAGACAGATAGAGGGAGATGGAGAGATGGGAGAGATGAAGACAGTGCTGCATTTTTATTGATCGAGACCAGGGGCAGCTTTCCCCCAGAGCGTCTTGTCCCAGGTGTGAAGTGAAACCGGGCGATGAAATGAAACGAAACTGGCGCCGCAGGTGTGGACAGGCAGGAGTTCGCTCTGGTTTCTGAGGCCGACATGAACAAAATGGTGGAAGTGGTTAGGGCTTGGCCAGCAGACTCCGCCGGCTGATCGTCTGTTGAAAAGAGAGTCGATGTCTCCGCGGCACAGCGCACGAATGCCAGACGAGAACTCGGCTCTCACTCTGCAAACTTGCTCTCAGGGTGTAAGCAGGGTGTCTGACCGTCTGTGGACTCGTCCAGCACAGAGCGCTCGCATCTCCTGGAACCGACTCTGTGGTATCGACATATCACGCGCTGCTTCTGAAAACAAGCCTGCGTCCCGGCTGTTGTGCTGTTTGTGTCTCACCAGGGCTCTGGGCTGAGAGTCGCTGGGCAGCCTCCTGGTCACTGTCTCCAGGGTCGGGCTGTCCCTGCTGTGGGCTGTTAATGCCCTGAAGGTGGTCCTGTTGCCCACTGCCCTGCCCCCACCTGTGCCATCATGTCCCCATCCGCCTGGTCAGTATCCTTGTCCACATCCCTGCTGACCCCACATCCCTCCTGACGACACATCCCTGCTGACCCCACATCCCTCCTGAGTCCACATCCCTCCTGACTCCATGTCCATCTTCCATCTGACTCCATATCCATCCCTGATTCCCTGACCACCTTGACTCCAGGTCACTGCCCAGTCTCCGCCTGGGTGTCCCCTTGCTGCACATCCACAGGAAGGGGCCCACATGTGTCCTTCTCATCTCTGTCTCTACCTGAGAGCCAGCCCCTGCTGTTCCCAGGTCCCAGCCCGCTCCTGTTCCTGGCTGCGTAGTATTCCACGCACGCACGGCATCAACGACTTCCAGTCTCACCTGTCCCTGCTGCCAGCAGCTCTCCTTTCGGGAATGTGCTCCTTCTCCTTCGGCGTCTTTTTGTGGCTTTGACCCCGGAGCTGACCACAGGCCAACAGAAGACACAAGAAATCAGGGGCAGGAGGGCCAGGGTGTCAAGGCTTTGCCCCCGGACCCCTCTCCCTGTCCTCACTGTGGTATCTGGCGGGGTATCAAGATGTCCCGCCTTGGATGACATTTCCCAGGTCCTGTCGCCTGGTGGGGCCGAGGTCCAGCTTGTGGCCGCGGGACATGAGGAGCAGGTCAGGGTGCCCCTTTGTGACTGCTTTGCTGGAGATGCCCAGGTGGGCCTCTTCCTGCCCATGTCCAGCTGGTGAGACCACCAGGGACCCGGTGGGAATACAGGTGGATGACAGACAAGAGGGATCCTGGTCAGCTCGGCCCCTGCCTGACGACTGGGGGGCCTGCGGACCTGGGACACCACCTGGAACTAAGCTGTTATTCTGGGCAGTTTAAGTCACTAACTTCTGGGCACTCCTGCTCTGGGGGGGCGGCTCCTGGTCTGGGGGCACAGCTACGCACCCCAGTTGAGAGGCGAGAGAAGGGTGGGGGCCCAGAGCTGCATCCCCACGGGCCCTGCAGCCGAGTCCAGCGGGACGCTGGGCCCGGTCCAGGCAGCGGTGGGTTTCACAGAGGACGGGGGACGCCCACATGGCAGAGGCAGGTCGAGGGCGCTGCCGGGAGCTGTTTTCAGCACCAGCCCTCAAGTCCTTTCTCTTCTTGTCAAGAAAGGATCTGCGTGTGCTCTGACCTTCGACCATCCAGCTGCCCGCGGGAGACACGGTGTCAGAACACGTCTGCCAGAGCGAGCCAGCCGGCCGGCCTCCTTGACACGTAGCCCTGGCCTCTGGGTTCACAAAACGCAGCCGCCGAGCAGCGTATTCGTGGAAGAAGGGCCGAGGTGAACTGGGTCCTCTCGGAGGAAGGCGCGGAACCCTGGGCGCGCAGGGGCGCTGGGCGGCGGCGGGAGGCCGAGGGGTCTGCTCCGCAGACGTGTGCCGTCAGCTCGATGAGACACCTGTGCCGGCGGGTCCCAGGGACGCGCCGAGACCCTCATCGGCGGGAGCATGGCTGATCGGACCCGAGGGAGACCCCTGGGTGGACGAGTCGCGGTGCTTTTTCGTGGTTACAAATCCTCGCTGTCTGCAGCACGTCGCTGCAGCAATGGACCCCATTGTGGTCCCCACGGGGCCGCCCGCGGCAGGTGGCCGACGCCCGACGCATCTTTTTGCGAATCCAACACGGAAGGAGGCTGCAGGACGCTCCGCTGCAACCTCAGCGGGAAGCTCGGCCCCTGCGCTCGGCGGGCACCTGGTGATGGGGCCGGACCCTGGGCTGCGGGCAGACAGTGGACGACGTCCCTGCCGAGGACCGTTTGGACGGGGAGGAAGTCGGAGCTCTGCACAGTCATCTTGGGGCCGTTTGGGTTTTATTGTGAGGGTGCTGCCGCTTTTCAACACCAGCGGCTGTTTTATTTTGGCGGTTGTGGGCGCCGGCGTGACTTTCTCCTCGTACAGGGGCTGGACACCCCATGCTCACCTGTGCGAGATCCAAGGGGGATTTGAGAGTTTATTTCTGCATCACAGGCACTGAGGACGCTGAATCTCTGGGACCCCGTGTGCCCCCCACCCTCCTGCTGCTTCTCCTGCACCCACCGGTGGGCTTGTTCTTTTGGCTAAAAACCTCTTGCTGCTCGATTGAGACCCCTTTTTGAGAATTCCCTTTTGTGCCAGTCCACGCGTGCCCGATGATCTCTGCAGACACCTCGTGTGTGACAGGCTTTGATGTCAGACAAGACGGAAGGTCCCTGGAGGTGAGATGTCTGTAGAGACGAGACCAGGCATCCTCTGAAGCCCGGTTCAGCAGCCTTCTGCACAGGCCGCGTGTTGGGCAGTCATGACCTCCAGCATGTTTCTACCTGCCCCCCAAAGAAGACCTCTTTCAGGAAAGCACCCTTCCCATCCCATCTTCTCACTGCCCACATTCTCGGGGTGTCTCTGGTGTTGCCTTTTCCCGTGAGGGGATCCCCCACACTTGTCCTTCTGCATCCGCATCTCTCCCCGAGACTCCTGGCCTCAAGTCCGCTCCATGGTGTCCCTGCATCTGAGCCCCGTTCTTATTCCTGGCTGTATAGTATTCCATTTGCGGGCGCTCACATTCTGTGTGTCCGGGGCTGTTGGCACCTGGGCTGCTGTGGGATGTTCAGTCCCTGTTTTTAGTGCTCCTGCAAATCTGCACAGACGTGGGGTTTCTGCGTCCGCCTGTCAGCGGCGTGCTGAAGTGAGGACGTCAATGTGTCAGCAATCTTTGGGGGTATTCTCAGCTCCCAGCACTTCTGACGGCCTCAGACGCACCCCAGGCCCCCTGACAGCTGGTGATGGGTCTCTCTGCCCTCGAATTTGCACATTCGTGGTAACGTCAGCCTCCAGGGCCATGGACACCCTGCCTTTTTGCTGGGAGCTGGTGACTGCCTCCTCCAAATCCTGCAGAACTGAGGCGACGCTGTTAGAGTCTGGGCCCAGTGCAAGTGAAAATCGGACAAGTCCTCTGTGGTACTGGACCGGGGTCACCATAGCAGCAAAAGGGAGAAGCACGGCTCTCTTTGGGGGAATTTGGAGAAAGACGTACCCCCAGGACACAGGGGGACAGGGGTCCTGTCTGCCTTCAGACGGGCTTGTGTGTAAGGGAGAGATGCGGAACAAAACGGCATGTCAGTTAGTCTTTGCAGCTGGAAGAGGCGGGAAGGGGCCTGCCTGGACCCCAGGGCCTTAGGGGCATCTGGATTTAAGACACGTACGTTGTGGTCACTGCAGGCGGCACCGGGAACAGAATGCACCCACCTGACATCTGCGTCCTGCCCATCTGCAGCCGAGCGCGGCCGAGCCCAGGGCCCCGTGTGGCCTCCCCGGGGAGCATGCACGGCCCCCGCCCACGGACCCCGTCCACCCACGGGCCGTGTCCCGGCCCTGGCTCCAGCCCTGGCGGCGCACACGGAGGATGGCGTGAAGTGGGCATGACCTGAGAGGGGCACCAGCCCTTCGATGTCCACGGACCCTCGCAGATGCGAGAACGGCAAGGACTTGGAAGGTTTTAGATGAGCTTAATTAAAGTGAACATTAAAGCCGCCACGTGCAGGTAATTGCTCTGTCTCCGGTTGCACAGGGGCCCCGGGGACCGTGCCCCACACCCCCTGCCCGCGTGTCAGGACTCGCATCTTTAATTCAGCAAGCGGGGTACTCATTCCACCGGGAGGGCAGCGTGGATGGGGTCTGGCTGGTAGGACGGCTGCATGTGCCCGGCCGTGGGCAAATTCTCTGGGCTGCACAAGGGGGCCCACGTGCCCATCCCGACGTGAGGGAAGGGGCTCTGGTTTCCCATCCCCACGAGAACGGTCTGCGGACACGCCAGTGGGGAAGGGGCTTATCTTCATGGCGGTGCCGAGGGGGCGCTGTCCTGCCTGGACCTGCACCTGCCATAGGGAGGGGACTGACTGTCCTCGCACCTGTCCTGGAGGGAGAAGAGAGTGTCCACTCTGCAGCTGTCTACTTGGCCAGGCCCCACAGGGTTAGGAATTAGGGTTTGGAGGGACAGAGGCCTGGAAAATGGGGCTGTGAACAGACAGGATGGTGAAGTGCATCTAGGCCTGGGGAGCCCCCAGTGAGTGCAAAGTCCATTGTGGGCATGGAGAGCTCTGCAGGGAAAGAGAGTGATGGTGGAGGTGAGAGACGGAGGAGGTGAGAGATGGAGGTGAGAGAGTTGGAGGTGAGAGAGATGGAGGTGAGAGAGATGCAGGAGGTGAGAGAGAGAAAGAGGAGAGAGATGGAGGAGGTGAGAGATAGAGATAAGAGAGATGGAGGAGGAGAGATGGAGGAGGAGAGAGATGGAGGAGGTGAGACATGGAGGAGGTGACAGATAGAAAGGAGAGATAGACGATGTGAGAGACAGAGGTGAGAGATGGAGGTGAGACAGATGGAGGTAAGAGAGGTGGAAGAGGTGAGACATGGAGGAGGAGAGATGGAGGAGGAGAGAGATGGAGGAGGTGACAGAGGGAGGAGGAGAGAGATGGAGGAGGAGAGAGATGGAGGAGGTAAGAGATGGAAGAGGTAAGAGAGGGAGGAGGTAAGAGAGGTGGAGAAGGTCAGACATGGAGGAGGAGAGATGGAGGAGGTGAGAGGTGGAGGAGGTAAGCTTAGGCGGTTAAATGTGAGTTTCACTGGTTCACTGCTGGGGTGGGGTTTAAGGTGGGTTTGTTGTGGACTTTCCAGCATCTCAGACCCTGCAGGAAGCTCACAGAAGTCCGGTCATTGGCGCTCACTGATGTGACAGAGTGACAGGCAAGGGGCATTGGGGGAACATACTTTTCAGGGCTGACACTACTCACACTCACGCGGGGCTTCGACACAGACTTTCCTCCTGCGTCCTGGGGCTGGACTCCAGGTAAAGGTGCACGCAGGCGGGTCCTCCTGAGACCTTGTCCTGGACATGGAGACGCTGTCTCCTCCCCGTGTCCTCACTGGGGTCCCTCTGTGTGTCTGTGTCCTCAGTTCCTCTTCTTAGAAGGACCCATTCTGAGGGGTCAGGACCCACCCTGGGGACCTCCTGGGACCTCCATTCCCTCCTTCAGACCCGTCTCCACACCCACCACGTCCTGTGGGGTCAGGACCCACCCTGGGGACCTCCTGGGACCTCCATCCCCTCCTGCAGACCTGTCTCCACACCCAACACATCCTGGGGGAGCATCAGGGCTCCCGCATGTGAATTTGGGGGTATAGTTCAGTCAATGGCTCGGACACATGGTCCTTATGGCTTGTTCAGGACTCAAAGCTTCAAATCCACTGCCTGCTGTTTGGGGACACACGGGAGAGGCACCAGCCTGGTGTCGGATCCTCCTGTCCAGCAGCCTGGGGGTTGGGCTTGGCTGGGGAAGTTGTCAGCATGGACACTGCCCTCATGTGCACGGGCTGAGCCATCTGGGGAGACTGCATCCTGGGTTTCTTGGCGTCACGTGCTGGGCTCATCCAGGGCCCCTGGGCGGGCAGCCCACCTGGACAGGCACACCTGGGGTCCCTGGGGCGTGGCTTTCACGAGGGTCAGTGTGGGACACGCAGTGAGCCGAGGGCTGGACAGGTGTCCAGGTCCGCCCTCTCATGTCTGCCGGCCCACATGGAGCCCTCATTAGCATCTGTCCCTGCAGGGCCCTAATTACGGCTCATTAGCATTCCCAGCCTGGCTGGGCTCCCGCTGCATCCCGGGCTGAGCCCTTTGATGGGCTGGAGGCTGCAGGGCTAATTAGGCCTGGGTGCCCCCCTCGCCAGCTCGCTCTCCAGCTCAGGCCGGCTCCTCAGAGGAGCTTCCGTCCCTGGGCAGGGGCTGGCCATCCGGGCCTGGGCTGACTGGTGGGGCCCATCAGGGAGCCGGGGATGGCAGCGGTCGATCTGCAGACAGAAGCGGCGGGCTGGAGTGGACGTGGCTGGGTGGGCATGCTGCAGGCCGTGTGTCCGTCCTACTTGGGTCCACGTCAGGAGCTGGGGGCTGGGTGCGCTGGACGCCTGGGAGCTCGGGGGGCCACGGCAGGCCACGGCAGGCCACGGCCCCGAGCAGCAGTGTCCAGACACGGGGAGCCTCTCAGCCACACCTGGCACCGCCAGCCAACTGGTGAGCGGAAGTCAGGCGTCCGGCCCTGGCCCAGGAGACAGGGGCAGGGGGCATGCTGGTTTGGGCATCAGACAATGCCTTTGTTTCCGTGGGTTGAGTCACACAGCCAGTGAGGGACAGGGGAGCGTGCTGGTCACTCTGCTGGGGAAGGTGACACGGGCATCTCAGACCTGTGGTCCCAGGTCAGGGGCTCTGCAGGGGTGGGGAGCCACGGGGCGTTCGGGAGGGAGGGAGGAGGGAAGGGCCAAGGAGGAAGGAGAGAGGAAGGAAGGAAGGAGGAAAGAAGGTGAGAAGGAAGGAAGGGAGGGAGGGAGGAAGAAGGAAGGGAGGGAGGGAGGAAAGAGGAAGGAAGGTAAGAAGGAAGGAAGGAAGGAGGGAAGAAGGAGGAAGGAAGGAAGGAAGGGAGAAGAGAGAAAGGAAGGAAGGAAGGAAAGGAGGGGAGGAGGAAGAAGGAAGGGAGGAAAGAGGAAGGAATGTAAGAAGGAAGGGAGGAAGGAAGGAGG
>RJWH01011762.1:0-10940 GCA_004363575.1 Solenodon paradoxus | reverse complement strand
GAGAGAGAGAGAGAGAGAACCAGGTTTGCTTTCCTGCACCAGCTAAACCAGCCGGATAAATGTGAGTAGTTGGGGGAGCACATCACTTTGAAAAGATGGTAAGGATGGGAGAGTGAGAGGGTGCTGGTGGGAATGACAAAAATCCTTACATCATTTCCTGAAGAATGAGAAAAAACTCCAAATTCACCTTCTAAATTTCCTACAAGAAGAGGCACCAGCACCAGCGGCGGCGGACTTTTCCCATCCATGGGGGCGGGCCGGGGCGCGCGATTCACCTCTCTGCACCTGAGAGACTGAAGACCTCCGGAGCTAGGCGCCCATCTGGGGATTTTGAACTTCGCTGGCCTCTCACTTTCGGCCACATGTGACAAGCATCTGGAAAGGCGCGGGGAGGAAGCAGACTGGCACCGGGGCAGGGAAGGTTGGGGGTGCTTAACCTGAGAAGGTTCTCACGGTCTCCTGGCAGGCCGGGTGGTAATTCCGCTCATTGTCGTGTCCTTCGTCCTTCCCCAGAACCAGACTTTTACTGGGTCCTCCAGGTGGCGGCGGTGGCGACGGAGGAGACTGCTGAAGCTGGGCCCCATCGCCCGCAGGATGGGGGAGAAGGGGTCCGGAGACCAGAGCCTCAGAGCTGTGCGCCCATCCCGCATCGACGGCGCCCGGAAGCCCTGCTCGCCTAGCTCGCTCTCTCCTTCATCCCACCGAGCCGGCTTCCTCTTCCCAGTCCTCTGCCACCTCCGCCTACAGGCTCCGGCTGGCCACTGTCTCCCGGTTGCCACCGCCGCCGCCGCGGCCCCCGCCTCTTCGCCTCCTCCACCCCATCTCGCCGCCTCGCCCAGCTCAGAAGAGCGCGGGCCAGGAAGGAGGCAGAGAGTGATCCGGCTGCGCCAGGGATTCCGGAGACGGAGGACCCAGGAAGCAGCCAGAAAACCCAGGGAGTCTCCGATGCTCCGGGTCTGACAGCCGGGAGCCCGGCTTGGGGCGCCTGCACTGGACTCTCTCCAAGTGCTGGGCCCACCGGGCTGGGGTCCTGAGGCTGCTCCGACCACACTGCTGCGGGCTGAGGAGGACGGGCTGAAGGAGGCGCCACCGTCCCCACCCCCACCCTCCTGACACCCCGGAGCATTTACCGTAAAGAATTCGCTGGATCCCCTTCGCCGCTCTCTCTCCTCCCACGGTGCGCTCTCAGTCTCCAGCCCTCTTTCTCCTCCTCCCTCGCGGAGTCCCTCCCACAGTTCTGGATCCAGGAAGGCTAGGGAGGCGCAGCGGCAACCCAAAGCTTTACCAGAGGCGAATTCACACTAGGCTTTTAACCCTGTGCTCCCTGAAGGGAGTTGGAGCGCCAGAGCTAAATCCATGGATTCCATCCAGATCGTTTGCCTTTTCCTTTGGCCCCTACCACCCCAAGCCCCAGCCCTTAGAAGTAATGCCACCATCTGAGAGCTGGAAAGTCCATTTCCTCCCTGCCCACCCGGTGTTGTACTTCCAAGATAAAGGATCCCTTACTTAGACACTAAGAAGCTATCCAAATGAGTGATTAGAAAGTAAAAATACAGCATCCTTCAACCAAGATGGCCTCATTGCAAATGCTGGTCACCTTGGTGATTTGCGGCCCCCCCACCCCAGCCCATTACTAGTTCTCTGATCCCAGACCTTGAAACAAAACAAAACGAAATGAAATTACAACTGGGAAAATAATTGAAACTTTAATTCTTTTCAACGCTCCGTTTTCTCCCTTCACCCTGGCTGCTGGAAAGAGGGCTATTCACTTTCCCCATAGATTACAAGGGACAAAATCCAGCGTCAGAGATTTAGGAAACAAGCTTGACAGCTAGAGAAGACTGAACTGTACACAGGCAGCGTTTCTACTTGGCAATCTTTTTGCAAAGGTTAAAGAAAATCAAGTGCACATCTCTGTTAAAAAAAAAGAAAAAGAAAAAGAAAAGAAAAAGGAAAAACTAAGGTCCTGCTTTCTCCTCTTATTTCAGCGGTGCTCCTCCAGCCTCAGGTAAATTACCTTCATGTTTTAGCCAGTCTGTAGAAAGACTGAATCTAAACGCAGGGAGAGCGAGCTCCCACAAAGAGTTGCGAGTAGCGTTGAGAGGTGCCTTAGGTGGGGCCAAGCGAGCAGCAGTCTGCTGGCTTAAAGGAGCTCAGGACCAGCCCTAGGGATTCCCTGATCTGTGGAGACTGAAACCTTGGTCGGTGCGGTGCCCTGAACCCGCTAGTGATAATTTCCTGATGCGCCTCAGGCGCGACCATATTCCCATCCTCAGTTCAAAGCCTGTGTCACTTGGCACCATCCTCAATTGTTTTTATTTCCTCCCCATCCCTGTTTCGTCTACAAGCTTCAATGTTTTGGAGTGCCTAAGTGGTTAGATGACTTGGAGAATCGCCTGATTTGTGTTCCAAGTACAAGCCACCCAAGGATCCACCCAGAGGCAGATGGGGACTCACGCTGGCACAGGCGCTCACATCTGCATGTGCATGCGCTCACACTCAAACACACACACACACACACACACACGCAAAGGCACAGAGGACCCGGATTCGTGCTTGCGGGTCGCCACTGTACATTTACTTTATGGAAAGGTTGGCAGGAAAACGCTTTACTTCTTATATACACAGCAGCTCTTTCCTCAAACTAAACTTGTGACTAATACATTTATAGAGGAGGAGGAGGTAGACTGGGAGAGCTCAACAGACTGGGATAGACACTAAGTGCCATCTTGCTGGGAGGTTCTTAGAGCAAAACACCAGCAAAGACACTAGCAGTGGCCTCAGTCACCACCAACAGCTGCCTCCAGTCTGAGTCCCAGGAGCTCCTGGATTTTCCAGGCCATCAAGTATAGATGCAGGCCACCCCAGTTACCCTCTTCCCCCATACTTCTTTTCCCTGGTAAAGTCTACACCTCAACAGGAAACCTTAATCTTGGGTGTGGTTACAAATAGTGACCTCGCCGGCACTGAAATCGCCGGCAGGAGCTCGGGACTGGTCATCGCTGCAGAGGAATCTTTTCAGGTGGTTTGGAATCCTAGCGGGGATGTAGTGGCAGCTGGCAAGGTTCTGCTCCTACCTACCTGGTAGTGGCCTTGTCCTGGCACTAAGCGCTGGAGGCATTTTCCGTCCCCCGCGGTGCGGTGCAGGGAACCTAAATCCAGTTCAGTTAGGAGTGCTGGCATGGGCTCATCGCCAGGCGGGCGGGCCAGGAAGATCCAGCAGCTGGAGTTCAGTGCCCACCACTAAGGACCTGCAAGACCAGTGAAGTTCAGTTTGGGAGAAAGCATTCCCGTCCCCAGCTCTTAGGAAAACAAAACTAGCAAGTTCCACACCTTCTTAGAAGCAACATTTGATAATAAAGCCGATGACATTAACAGCAGATGGAGCATGCCCGGGAGTGGGACAGTTGGGGGGCGTTACTCCTAGAAGTTCACAGATTCATTCTGGGGAAGGGTGAAGCTAGGCTCCAAAAAGTTAAGCAGTCTAGAAACCCCAGTTTTAGGATAGATGCTTCCAGCAGGCTAACAAATTTGCGTTTTGACCCGGAGCTCAGTTACAAAACTCCCTAGAAGAGTCTGACCTGCAAATGGACCATAATGTCAAGGGGAGGGCTGGGAAGCCCAGACTCTCTCCGGATGAAAGATAAAGATAAAATACCCCATCAGGAGGGACAGCTTCTGGCTCAAACCCACTCCCCACAGAGACAGCTTGGTGCGAGCTTAAGAGCAGCTGGTGGTTGCAGAAAGTCCCCTGGGAGCCAAAGACCCATCACCTGGCAGCCGACTCTCACAGGAGTGGGCTCATCAGAATTCTATGGGATGGGGGAGGTGGAAAGGCAGGAAGCGGGAGGCAGCAGCTGGATTTCCGGAGCTTGGTATTGTTTTAGGGGTTGCCTCCAAGGTTCTTCCCATCCATCCTTGAAAAATTCCAACCCGGTCCCAGAGCTAGGGGGACGTGACAACCAGCGGGGGAGCTGTCAACTGGAGGCTGCTGGACTCCGAGGACCTAGGGTCGGAGATGCGCCCTGGGCGGGAGAAGCTCAGGGCCTGAAAGCGGAGATTGTGGTCTCCCACGTTTTCTCTGAGCGCCTGTTCCTCTCCTGTGACAATGGAAGATGCCAAACTGGTAAGAAAGAGCAATAGGTTTCGAACCTGCAGCTGACTACAAAGTACCCGGCAGAGACTTGGCGAGGTTTTCTCCCTCCCCCGCTCTCCCTCCTCTCAGGGAGGGAGCTAACTTAACCCTGTGCATGCCCTACTCTCCTGGAAGAAGCTGAAATTGACTAGGAAACCTCTGGCTGCTGCTCCAAGGCCTGAGCTCTGCGCAGGTGTGTTTGCAGGGGGTGTGTTGCTGTCTCGAGGCACTGGCTTGGCCAGGTGCCAGGGGCAGGCTTCCAGTGCCCAACTCCAGCAGGGAAGGAGCCCTAGTGTTTCAACACCCAACCCACCAGGGACTGTTTTTTTATGTTTTTTGTTTAATTTTTGCCTCCAGTTATCGGATTTATTGAAGCTGTCATCGAAGTTGGGTTTTATTCCTTTATGTCGCCTCCCTCCCTGCCCTCTCACAGTCTTATTTCCTTTCCTAGTGGTACTTAGAAGATGTGGAAATCTCTGCTTATTCTAAGGCTAGTTTTTAACAGCTTTGCATGTGCAAGATGAATTGTGGAGGACATCACCCATGACAATATTAAACGAAAAAGCAAGGAAAGTTATCTCCCCATCCAGCTATCCACCCTGTGCCCACATGAGTCAAAGAAACACGTGTTGAAATGAGACTAAAAACACCAGAAGATGGGAGTGGGGAAATTGAGTGGGTGTGGGTGGGAGAGAGAGAGTTGGAGAGAGAGTAGAAACTCCCTAAAATGGAATAAATACTAGGGGAAATACAAATGGGAATGATGAGGCAAAAAATATACCCGTGTCCAAATTGAAAGCAGCAGGTCAGCTCTAAGTGCCTAGATTGTAACAGGCAGTATTTCCCCAGGTCCTTTGAGAATTTGAGTGTGCAGGAGCCTCTGCTTTGCCCACACAAATGCTTTACATTTTGTAACAAGCTTGCACTTTGGACTTAACTGGAGTCAGAAGCGAGTCATCTCGTGGTCCTGGAACGGACTTAGACAAGAGAAAACTGAGAACAGTGTACATCTGCTGTCACTGTCACACCCAAAGAACTGGAACTAGAAGCTGGCCCAGAGAGCAAACACCTTCCACCGATTCCTTCCTTGTCTCCATACCGGACTGTGGAGAAAGAAATATTGAGCCTTTGAAAATAATTCCAAGAATAACAGGTGGATACTGCGGAAAGAGAATTATTTTCAAAAAGAGAAAATGTGTTTCTGCACCAGACAGATGTTCTCATCTGTCTTCCAAGCCAATGGGAATCTGTAAGAGCCCTTTCTAATGCCTCCCTGAGCCCTGCCAGACCACAGAGGCAAACAGAAAGCGATTTCCAGCCCTAGATGTTCAGAATTCTCTTGTAAGTCCTTCTAGTTTGCCAAGATGGTGGTAGAGCATCTGGAGAGCTCATCTGACTGCAGGATCCACCAGTCTCTGCTACCTCCTTTGAAACATCCCTCTTGGAGTGTACAGGTATACACAGGCATCCACAAAGGTTCTTCTTTTGAAATCTTGATCAGAGATAATATTTTATCTTAGAATATATTTTTTGAAAGGTAAAAGGAAACCTTGTACAGGGTTCACTTCCTGATTTATACAGGAAAATGAAGGAGATTGGAAAGAAGAGAAAAGATGGTTGCAGATGTACGGGATCTGTATTTTAGATTATTGCTGCTACTAAATGATAAGAAAACAATGTCAGGTGGATGGATTCTCTATTAAAGACAATTGGTCAGAGTACTGTCATAAGAACCAGGAACATTAAATATGGAAAAAAATCACACCAAATGTCTGAATAAAATCCCTCTAGCAAATGTCTTATCTACCCAACCTATAGATCAAGTTCAGAAACGTGTGACATTGGGGCCAGAGGAAGCAGAAACATAGTAAATTCAGGGGTTCTGGGGTTCAGGGGGTCTAAAGTGTTATAACTGTGCAGACCTAAAACTGCCATACTCAGGTTCCCTTTGTTTATTGAAACTCATTGATACACAGGTTACAGAAGTAGAAAAACATAAAAGCAATTCTGCAAGCCTCAAAAGAGAGTCAGTTCATTAGCTATTCTCAGAACTTCAATCCTCAATCTAGTTTTCACTTAAATTGAAATTTGGCTGCCATATCCAATCCTTTACCCACTTTCTTAATGTTTCTTGTCCCATTTTCCATCTCTACATGCTCATATCTATTGACCTGTCTTTGTAATACTTGGTAAAAGTAAAAATAACCCAAAATATGGATTTATAAAGATTCTGGTTTCATCCCAGGGCTTAAAAAATTCGATCTTGAGTAAATACAACTCCAAATCACCATATAGTCATTTTTATAAATATACGTAAAAATATCTGTTCCATCAGCCTTCTTAAATCGTCACATCATGTTAACATATGTTAAAGTGCTTTAGATATTTGAGTTGTTATTTTTAGAGATATCATGACCACACACAGTTCCAGGCTTCAAAAGTAAGAAAACGACATCAATTTAAACATAGTCCGTTTCACCTAATGCTACCATCTTGTATTGCCAGGAAACAAGTGCATGTCAAACCATGGAGATTTCCTCTTACATAGCACTGGGGAAAAATAAGGGTTAGCTTTTAGCTTCTACCAAGTTTTTGTGCACCGCACTTAGAGGTGTAACCTGATTTTGAACTACCTAAGAAATAAACTCTCCACCTAGAGAATTCTTAAGCTTCTCTTCACTCTGTATTGTCAAAAAAATTCACGTAAATTGCTATTAGTCAATTTTCTTGCACCGTTCTTCCACTTAGCTAGCAGAAATGATGAAAAGTTGTTCGTGCTATTCCTTTCTTTTATTTTCTTTCATTTTTATTTATCTTATTGTTAGATTATTTTCATGTTTGAGTTTTATGGATTTAGTCATTTCATTTGCTTACTCAGTTGGAACAACTTGGATTTCATATTTCTGCTTTCTCCCCCTGCTGGAAACAATTTGGAAAAAAATTTTAAACCAAAACTCTGCTAAAACATGTAAAGAGCTGGTTTCTCCAAGATAGTATCTCTATCGTTGTGTCTCACCTTCCATCGCTGCCATTAGCATAATGTTTTGCAAGCAAGTTAAAAAGTCATTTAGGATGAACGGAAATGTATTAGAATTTGATTTTTATACTTAATCAAAAGTCCAGAGGCTGGAGTTAATTTCTCCTTTCTAAAAAACTTAATTGCCATTGGGAGTCACAAGTCTGTTCTCTAGGTTGACAAAAGCCATAGGCTCTTTTCTCTGCAGAAGTTATTAAGAGCTTTATTTTAAAAGATCCTGCTGCACATGTTTATTGGCATTTTGAAGAGATACCTAATGAAACATAAACACAATACCAAGCCACAGAAAAAACCACAATTGTTTTCTGTTCTTGATTATTATTATTTCTCTTTCTAGAGATGCTATTGCATTTTATGTTCATATGGTATGTTTTCCTCTTCCTTACACTTCAATGCTTTAGAATTGTATAGTGTGGCAAGCCCTGATGGCTCAGGTGTTATGTTCACACCTGGGGCGTGGTCCATATATTAGCCCAGGGTTCCAGGTTTAAAGCCTGGGCAAAGGAAAAACAACTAGATGCATAACTGAATAAAATGCTTCTTTTCTGTCTCTCTCTCCTGCTGTTTATTTCTGCCTGCTTCTTTCCTCTTAAAAAAAAAAGTGGTGTTGGATTCTTAAGTTTGATGGATACAAGAATATGAATTATAAATCAGAGTTGGCAGAAATTCAAGCATTGGACATTAAAAACACCTCAATTTATACAGCCTTTCACCTTTTCTCTTCTACCATTTCTAAATGAATTATTTTATCTGAGTGCTTCCCAATACTCCACTGTGTATCTAGGTCTCAGAATAATGTCACAGTTAGTAGAAGATGTCAGGTCTCCTGAAGTCTCTCCAGAGTAAACTTATTGCACATTTTGTGCTCTCACCAGCAAGATTTATTTTTCTAGTCGCTCTGGATAAAACTAAGTGTATTTAACTTTTTTCCCAACTATCTGTGAATTGAAAGTCAGATTCCATCAAAGATACTGTATTCTTCACATGTCTGCCCTAAACAGAGGCCTTAAAAGTTACAGGGGCCTCTACCTTATTAGGGAAATACAAACAAAACCACAACGAAATACCACTTTATACTCGCTAGAATGGATCTCAGAATAGACAGGCACTTAGTGGGAAAGTTGGGAAATTGAAACTCTTCTACTTGTGGATGGGAATGTAAAATAGCATAGCTACTTTGGGCAATGGTTTGCTGGGGAAGTTTCTTTAAAAGCTAAACCTAAAGTAACCTATCAAACCAAAAGAAATGCATATATACATCCACACAAATATTTTCACAAGAATGTTCTTAGGCACATGATTCATAATAACCCTAAATGTCCATCAGCTGGCCAGTGGATAGACCAAACATTGCATATCCAGGAAATGGAATTCATTTGGCAACAAAAAGGAAATCTGGATACATGCTAAGACCTGAATGGCTCTCAAAAACATTTTGTTCAATAAAGGAACCATATACTGGAGACCACATATTGCATGATGGAATTTATAGAAATATATGGAAAAAGCAAAGTTTAAGAAGACGGAGAACAGATTAGTGGTTGCCCAGGAAGAAGCACTGGGGGAGGGAAGATGAATCAGGGATTCACAGTAAACATGCAGGAGGAATCATCATGCAGTGATAAAAAAACAAAACAAAATAATTCTGATAATGATTCATGGTGATGGATCCATAACTTGATATAATCAGCAAGAGATGTTGAATTATGTAGTCAAGATGAGAAATGATGCACTGTGCAAAATATGTCTAAATAATTTTTTTAAGCTAGGAAGGTCAATGTCAGCATTTAAAATATTTAATCTTGGTAAAATTCTTGTTATATCCTCTTGTATCAGAAATAAGCAGGACTTGAATTGTTCTAAGAGAGGTAAAGAGAGAATATGGTGAGTATCAAAATAAGTCAGCTCGGCATCCCCTAAGTGGTTGGGACCACCAAGATGTACAACTAAATAAAATAAAATTAAGCATTTTTTTCCTCTCTCTCTTCCTGACTACTCACCTTCATTCCTATCTGCACTTTTCTTAAAAAAATAAATACATAAATAAAAGCAAACATATGCAAGTCTTAACAATTCCTCCTGTTTCTCTACTTCTTCAAAACTGTAGATCGTTGGTTATCTGAATAAATCCACCTATGTGATCCACAAAAATCAGGAGTAAAATAATGTCACTATAGAGTGACACATTTTCTGCCTTTCTTTAAAAAATAACATTAAAATGTTATGTTTTTAAAATAACTTTATGAATCAACAAAGAGAAACACCTTTTCTCCTTTTGTAAAAAGTTCTCTGCTCACTAAACTGCTCCTTTGAAATATTTCTCTGTAACTTACAGTGCATTTGTTTACTGTGGCTAAGGAAATGTAATATTTTATGTAAATAAGTATATCTTTGATAACAGAATTATGATTTTTTAATATGTAATGGAACCGTTTAATCCCTTCAGATATTTGTCATTTAGGAATCTTCTTTTTGGCTATGTCCAATTAGGGTAATACAAATATCATTTTGTGAAGATGTCAAATTTTTTTTCTGGAAAAACAAGAAAGCATAAGACAGATGAGTTAAGAAGAAAGTCAAACAAAGTATCAGTTGCCAAGGGGGTGATAGACAACATCGTGTCTATCAGAGAGCTCAGATGAAAGGTCTTTCTTTTCTCAAATGATGACAGCTCCTGAGCTCTGAGCACCCAGAAAAACTAAGCAAAACCACCAAAGATGTTTCTCCACAGTTTCCACTAGAGTGTCTGGAACAGATAAACATGTCATTTTACTAGCAGGATTACCTATAAAACATTAGCTAATGCAGGCAAAATAAAAAGTAGAAAATTGAAGAAGGGCATGGATATCTACTGCACTGGGTGCGTTGTCATCATGGTTTTCTGGGTGCTGCTGGTGAAAATATCCAGAAAGCATCATCTCCATTTACCTTAGCAATATGAAAGGATGCAAAGTACAGATTTATAATCCTCACATGAGGAGCTACAGGACAACTGATGGAGCTACCCTCAGTTAAAAATGAGCCCTGCTTGGTATTCTGACTTCATTTTTCTTACACAGGAGTTTGCCCCGCGGATGTGGTAAAATGGGGTTGGTGTGCACTTTGATGGCCTCTTGCAGTCAGGAAGACATTGTTGCTCAGACCCTAGAAAACTTGATAGAATGAAAGAGGTTGCAACCGTGACTAGATCTACTGGACTGACGATCCATCCATTGCCCCTTCACCACAGTGGCCCAGATGGGAGACAGATGAGGGTGAGCCCATGTAAACTTATAGGCTTTGAAAGGTCAGAAAAAAAATTAAGGCTTGGAGATCTATTTCTTAAATTGAACGATATTTTATTATGGTTATAAGTCACATTTCCCACGTCTTCCACGATTTGGAAAAAGAGTAGAAATTTGATTTGAAAGAATTGAGAAAATTTACTCACTGGCAAAGTTCCTTGCCAATGCCATATAGGATGCGTGTAAATCTAAGAACATGTTTCAGTCTATCTGGACTATAATCAGGCTTATTTCTGGTATCAAGCATGTCAACTAGCTGGGTTTTTAGGAATGTCACTCAATTTTGTGAAGCCTCAGATGTTTCATCTGTCATAGGTGATAATTTCTGACAAACTTGTCATAGTCTACATTTCTGCCACCCACACCACTTTACTCCAAGGTACCTCTCTCTCTTTCTCAATATATCTAGAGAGAGACGAGAGAGAGTATCTGACTGGCTAGATATAGGTGTGCATGTTTGCAGGAATATATATATATATATATA
>RJWH01011761.1:0-10953 GCA_004363575.1 Solenodon paradoxus | reverse complement strand
AAATAAAAAGTGACTCTTCCTCCTCTCTTTTCCTGCCTGCCTTCCTCTGCTCAATTTCAATCCTGCCTGTACCTTTCCTTTAAAAATTACAGAGCAAAAGTAACTGTGAAACTAGTAAGTAGAGTGTATTCAGAAAAAAACACCTTTCAAGAAAGCAACTACAGACATTTTCCAAATATCAAGAGCTGTAATCATTTATTACCAATAACTTCCACTAATATAATTTCTGAAAGATGTATTTCAGAAAGAATTTAAATGATCCCATAAAGAAAATTTTAATTATGCAAAGAAACAATACCAAAAACACTGGTAAATGGGTAAATTTAAACAATATTACTTATTAAACATTATAGCAATAACTTATTTGTGGGGTATAAAAAATAAACTTAAAATATCAGAAAATGGCACATTCTGGTGGCCTAGTGGTTCAGTTCACAGGCACAGTCCACATACCTCTCAAGGACCCAGGTTCAAGACCCAGGGCCAAGGAAAAAAAGAAAATGAACAACTAAATAAAATAAAACACTTCTTCCTCCTCTCTTCCAACCTGCCTCTACCTATTCACCTTCATTCCTGCCTGTGCCTTTCCTTAAAAAAAAAATCATAATGTAAATTATACACACACACACACACACACATTTGCATGCAGGTGAGGAGCAATCCAAGTTAGATTATTCTAAGATTTTACATTGTTTGGCTAAATGATATGAATTAATTTTAGATTAACTATGTACTGCAACATTTCAAGGGCAGAGGAGGAAGTGGGAAGAGGAGGAGAAGAAATTCAACTTCCAAATTCTAAAGGGAAAGATTATGGAAGCAAACAATTTCAATACAGGAAAAGGCAGAGAAAGAAGCATAGAAACATGAAACAAATAAGTATAAATTAGTCCAAGTAATCAACAATCAAAAATGGTAGCTGGAATAAATTTGCTAATTAAAAAATAGAAGTATTTTTAAAGTCAGATATAGGCTGTTTAAAAGTCACCAGATTGTTCCCTTTGCTGCCATTTTTATGTCACTATCCAGGTTTTCCAGCACCTGTTGAGGAAATTATCCAGTCCCTGTTGTGTGTACTTGTCATCTTTGTCAAAATCAGTTGATCGTATATGCAGGGGTTCAGTTCTGATTTTATTCTGTTCCATGGTCTGGATGCAGATGCAATATTGGTTTGATTATTATACTTCTGTAATATATTTCTAAATCAGAACATATGATACCTCCAGCTTTGTTCTTCTTGCTCAAAATTGAGGGTTTCTGTAGTTCCATATGGATTTTGAGATTGTTTTTCTATTTCTATAAATAAACACCTTTGGGATTTTGATGGGAATTTTATTAACTCTGTGGGGCATTTGAGTAGTACGAACATTTTAACAATATTAATTCTTCCAATACATGGAATGGGAGAAAATGTTTTCTTATAATACATCTGACAAAAGGTTAACACTCAACACCCCCAGGATTCAATGACAAAAAGCTGTTAATGAACCAAAGCACAGAATAGACATTCCACTAAAGAATATATATGTGACCAACAGATACCTGAAAAAGCACTCAACGTTACTAATCATCAGAGAAATCCAAACCACAATGAGATATGTCTTCAAATCTGCTCATATGACTTTTATCAGGAAAAAAAAGAGATTCAAAATACTGACAAGGATGTGGGGAAAAGGGAACACTTACCCACTGTTGGTTAAAATGTAAATTGGTAGAACTCTGAATGAAAATAGTACGACGATTCCTCAAAAAATTAAAAATGGAAGTGTCATGTAGCCTAGCTATCTCACTTCTGGGTAAATATTAACAAAACTGAAATTGGAGTCTCAAAAAGTTATCTGTGTAAGTCAAAAGAACAAAGGAACAGATGAAACAAAACCAACCCTTGGACATTTGCAATGAAAGTGAGGTCACCAATAGGGACTGGGACAGGCAGAGAGAAATGGTGGCGGAGCCCACAGGACAGTGGTGAAGAGCACTTTGTGATGTGGTGGAGGGCAGGGTGTATGGACCTATATATGAGGAATGGGGAAGCTTTACATGTGATTTTTTTAATGTGTAAAAGTAAAAATAGTAAAGAAAAAAGAAGTTATCTGTGCTCCCATGTTTGCTGAAGCATCATTCACAACAGCCAAAACATGGAAGCAGCCTAAATATTCACCAGTGAATGAATATATTTTAACATGGTATGGACATATCTATTCTGGTTGGAATTTGTTAGACTAAGAAAGACTGAGATTGTCAAGATATGTGGTAGGAGAAGACTCTGGCTGATCCACTACCTATTGTCATTTATTCCCAATTTTCCAGGTCAATACCTTCCTTACAGCCAGACTACTGGCTTCAAATATATATATATAAAGAGTCTCTCACCTGCAAATGTGAATGCTTTAAAGTCAGTCATCTCTATGATCCCTTCAGGTCTTCACATACCTTGTCTCAACACCCTGGTTTCCTTGTAAACAATTGTTTTTTCTACCCATATGTCAATTTAATCATTCATCAATTATTTTAATTAATATTCTTTCATTCATGTGTATTCTTATTTTTAATAGAGGAAGGAAGGGAGCAGCACTTTTAAGGAAGGAATAGGAAGAGTAGGAAGCACTTTCATTTGTTTATTTATGTTTGGTTGCTCCCCACAACCCAGGCCATGAGCCCCAGTCCTCAGACTTTACATGGTCCATGCCCTGGTCCACTGCCTTAGCATCTGAGCCACCAAGACATGCCTCATGAATATTCTTTAATTTGATCAATATTTAGTAAATTTTTACTATGTATCAGGCATGATTCTAAGACCTGGGATATAATAGTGAAGGGAGGCTTCTGCTTCCATTAAGCATATATATTGATAAGGAAAATAGGTACTAAGTAAATAATACCAGCAAATAAGGTAATTGGAAAAGATCATTGAAAACCATGTAAAGACCAGAAGTATAGTATTTCAGTTTAAAGAAATAGCATGTTGGTGCACCCTGGTGACCTAATGGTCTGGTCCACCTGGAGACAGTTCCACAGCCATCCCAAGGTCCCAGGTTCAAGACCAAGAGGCCTGGGGAACAACCGATGTGAACAACTCAATAAAAGTAAAGTGCTTCCTCCTCTCTCTCTTTCGGCCTGCCTGCCTACTTGTCTTCATTCCTGCTGCACTTAGCCTAAAAAAAAAAAAAAAAAAGGAAAGAGAAACAGCACGTACAAAGGTCCTGAGGTAAGGACTAGAGTACTTAGAAGAAAAGAAAAAATGTCCAGCACAGCTCCCAGAAGCAAAAGTTCATTAACTGTCCAGATGTCACTTGGTCTGAGCTGAATTCTCCCTAGTTTGCAGGAATTAAGAAAGGAGGGTCATTCCTGTAGATAGAGAACATCATCTCCATGATCCCTTTCAAGAGTTTAGACCTGGGGCAAGACTACTCTCAAGCTTCCATCCTCTAACTTGAAACATCCCCATGGTTGGAACGTCTATCAGACCACGGCAAGTCATCTGCATAGAAATACCTGTGTCCCGTTTGCGGCCCCAGTATGTGACTCTTACTGAGCAGAGATCAGATGTCAGACACTCCACTAAGCACCTTACCTGCATCATCTCTTCTAATCCTCATACGCCCTGTTAGCTTAGCACTGTTGTCTCCATTTTATAGGCAAGAAAACTGATGCACAGAGAGCCTAGGTCACTTGTCCAAGGTCATCCAAGCAAGGTGTGGGAAGACAGGGATTTGATTCTTCCAGATGTGGCCATGCCATTTTCTGGCTACCCTTTTCTCCCAGATGGAGCACATGACCCTGGAGCTAAATCAGTTTGTAAAACCACAGGTGGTCTCTGGGAGTCCTCAGGTCCTTCGAAGGGATCTTTCCACTCTGCTCATCTCCTGGTTCCAAATGCCATTTGGGACCAGAGCCAGATTGGCTCTATCTGAGTCACAAGGGACGGCTTTTTTAAAAAAAAATAAAGAGGTTAGGATTTAGACCGAAGTCTAAAAATACAACTGCCTCCTTTGGAAAGCTCCCCCAGGTGACTCTGGTAAGCAGCCAGGAAGACAGCGGGATCCAGCCTGACCTTCCTAACACACACAACTTCTGCCGGGAAACTTTTCAGAGTGGAGGGTTCATCTCCTACCAGCTTGGAAAGTCCTGGTATCTGGAACCTTCTTTCTTCATTGCCCAAACTCTGCTTTTCCCAAACTCGGGTTGCCTGAAGAAAGGAAGTCATCATTGCCAACCACCAATGCCATAGGGCTACAAATTCTTACAGCTGATGACCAATGTCATCAGCATTGAGAGACGGGACAGAAAGAAAAAGTGGAAGGGAGGAGATGGAGAGAAGACAGTTGATGGGGAAAGGAAAAGAAAAGAGAGGGCCAACTGTGAGCACCACTGAATGGAGCCCTGAATTCTGAGAACACTTTGCTCTTCTTCAGAGTAACCCCAGAGATGTCTTCCTGACCGTGAGTGCACTGTGCCTCCACTGGTCAACAAGACTCAGCAAAGTTTTCAGCCTTAATGCAGGAAAATCCCCCAGGAGTGCAGGAAGAGCTTTTTTGCTGGATTGTGATAGAAAGCCCACTCCTTCATGTATAATTGAAGACTTTCAGGACAGCATTACAACTCTTCCTGCTTCCACACAGAACTGCCTCCAAATCTCCCCTAATGTGCAGCTCTCCCAGGAAGCTCACTTAAGCAATTAAACATGGTAATTCTGCTGCCTACCCAGAGTCTGAGTTCATTCCAGCTTCTGTGTGGATTGCAGCAACACATTTAGGAATTCTCTTCAAGGTACTGGTTCTACAGCCTTTTCTCCAACTGTGCTGGCAAAATACCTAGGTGAAGCTCCTTAATTTTTTTCTTCCAAAATAACACAAATAATGAAATGCTGGTTTTTGATAAACTTTCCCTTTTAACACATCTCGTCGGTTTCTAATTTGCCAAGTGCAGGAAGTAAAACTATATTATGTGTGGTCCCTAACTGCCCCATCAGGAAGAATTTCCTTGTGAAAATGTATTGCTGGAACCACCATCTTCCACAGAAAAACACCTAATTGAAGTCATAGCAAATATTGTGCTAAATGCAGTGTTACTTTGCATTATAGCTAGTATATGCAGTCTGCGCAAATGGCGGGGACAGAACCATTGTTTTATTAGGCTGGATAGTTCAGAGCTGTGTTAGTCAGTGTGTGGTCCACAGCCCAGCCGCACCTGAGAGACGACAGAAAATGCTTTTCAAGGAAAGGTGCAGACTGCACGGAAGGCAAGTGGGAAAGCAGGCAGGAAGAGAGGAGGAAGAAGCAATTTCTATTTTATTTAGTTGCTCCTCTGGTCTGTTCTCCTGGCGCCAGATTGTGCCAGGAGTTTTTCTCAAACATGGAGAACACCAATGCCCACCTGGAGTGATTTTCTCCCAGGAGACACTGGAATTATCTAGAGCTCTCTAGAGAGGTAGGGGTACTAGCCTCTGGTGGACAGAGACCAGGTGTGTTGCTAAGCATCCTTTGTTCTCTTGCCCAAAATGTCAACAGGGCTATTCTTGAGAAACTCTTGAGAAATAGAGGAAAATGAATCAGAACTCGTGGGGCCTAGGAATAGGAGAGTAAGAAGAAAGTATTCACGCTGACATAGAGAAATAAAGAACAAATAAGACATTGGCATGAGGTCATGGAACATGGGCTGTGGTCACGGGGACTGTGTATTCCTAGGGAAGTGACTTACCTTCTCTCAGTTTCATTTTACACATCTAAAATGTTGGTGGGAGACAAATAATTGGGAATATTATCTCTGAGACTTTTTTGAGATGCATTATAATTTAGGCAGTCTGTCCCAGATTTACTTCATCCACAAAAGAGTTTACTGTTTGCCATATCAGAGTGCCATTTTTGCTATGTAAGTAAACTATTTTATATTTTAATGGTGTGTTTTGAAAGGAAATTTACATCACTAGCTTTTTATTTGAAAGCCACCACTCTTTCCCCTATCTAGAAACCACCAAAATGATAAATACCATCAAAAGATACAATGTCATTAAATTCTAGATATTATTGTCTTCCCAAGATTTTGAGCCTCAGGCCAGCCCTCTCTCCCTTAAATCAGAGAAATGAGAGTGAGAGGCCATGTTAGCACCAACCTGAGACGCTAATTTAAATGTTTATATTCAACCAGCAAGATGCATCGAGGCTTTAGAAGATGTTTATGTAACAATTGAGAGAAGGAACTCTGGAAGCGGATCTATTTGTGTCCCAAACTTAACTGCAGGATTCACTGATGGAGATGTGGGCAACTGACTTCCCTTGTTCAGCCCCAGTTTCTCACTGGGAGGTGGTAATAGGACTAGGGTATTATGGTAGGAAACCTCGGAGATGACCCCCAGTGATCCCCAAAGCACTAATGCTCTTGTATATTCCTCTCCCCTTGAGTGTGTGCTGGACCCTGTGACTGTCTGTAACCAGGAGTGTTGAGTAATAATAAAGGATGTCGCCTATGAAATTAGATTGCAAGATGTCTCTCCCTCTCTCCCTCTCTCCTTCTCCCTCCATCTGAAGTAACAAGTTGTCATGTCAGCATCTAGCAAGGATAGGAGGCCAGTTTAACAGTCCTTTGAGTAAGCTTGGACATGAAACTTCACCCAGTCAAGCCTTAACATGACTTCAGCCCTCACCTCTTGAGACGCCCTGAGTCAGAGGTATAAATCTAAGCTGCCCCCAGCTCTGGACCCACACAAACAATGAGATAATAAGTATTTGTTATTTTAAGCTACTGAACTTGGAAATAATTTGTTATACAGTAAAACATAACTCATAAGTTTAGAAAAGATAACAGCAGTTCTAATATAATAATAGAAGTTTCCACGGTCTCAGGCAATGTAGAAGAAAGCCACAATAATTGCTAGTATTAATTAACCAAGCCTATTTATAAACACGACAAGCAAAGCTCCCCAGACATTTGAGAACAAGATGAAAAAAAATAACAAAAACAGCACAACTGAGCTATAATCAAAGGAGAGAAAGTTTAAAAGAAAGCGTCTTTGAAATTATAATTAGCGGCACGTGCTGGTGGTATAGCAATTTGGTCGGCCGCCTCCGGCTGAGCGCAGTCCACATACATCCCAAAGATCCTGGTTCCTGTTGGGGACCAGGGGGAACAACCAAGGTGAACAACTAAATTAAATAAATAAAAATGCTTCCTCCTCTCTCCCCTAACTGTCTGCCTACCCTCCTTCATTCCTGCCTTCACTTTTCTTTTAAAACAAATAAAATCATAATTAATGTCTTCAAATAGATTCAAGAAGGTATCTACCCTAAACAAAAATTATTAATATTGATAAGTATAGGCTCTGAGATTCTGAAAACTGTTAGTAGATAGGAAGTTCTTAGGAATTAAAATTTTTGTTATTGCCTAAATTTTTTGATTTATTGGGCAATCTGGAAATTTGTTTATAAAACCTCCCAGAATGTAAGAAAAAAAACAAATGCAAAATATGGCTTATGAGCCAAGAGACATAAATGTACAATCCAGGAAATTGAAAGTTCATCTAATAATAGGAAATGCAAATGAGGAAATACTTAAGAAATAATGGAATGATCTTGATACCTGCAGGGAAAACATTCAATAAAATCCAACAGTAATTAATGATATAAAATTAATATGCTAAGGAAAACTTTCTAACAAGACCTAATAAAGGATATCTATCACAAAAAAGCAGAGCAACCGATTACAAGATATTGCATTAGATGGTCATCTACACATACATGTATGTACATATGTGTATATGTGTATACACACATACATACACACATTTGGGAAGACTTGAAAACATCACAGTTTTGTGTCCTATTCCATTAAGTTTCATGAACATTTGTTTAAAAGTAGATATAATATACCAATATAACCTCAATTTTTAAAAAGTAAATGTGATATCCCACCCTGGTGGAGTGGCAGTTAGGTCCACTACCTCCAGTTGAGCACAGGCCATATACATCTCAAGGACTCATCCGGGTCCACATCCTGGGGTTGGGGTGAATAACCCAGATGCACCACTAAATAAAAATAAATAAAATGCTTCCTCCTCTCTCTTCCTGCCTGCCTACTTGCCTTTATCCTGCCTGTACCTGTCCTTTCAAAACTAAAAAAGTGAAGGTGCATTAGCTAAGTCAGTTTTACAAATAAAGCAAGGCAGCATTGTCCACACAACCAGATTTCACATCATTCAAGGGCACCACAGCACATGAAGTACTGACGCAGGAAGTGGCTACCAAACAAATCCGCAAGCATAGTGATCTGGAGGAACGAGCTCATGCGTTGGGAAACAATAAACTAGAATCTCTATCTCACACTTTTACAAAGACAAACTCCACATTCCTTGAGAAACTCAATAGGATATCTGAAGCCAGAAATCTAATAGAAGAAAGTGTCCAACAATATTATGATCTCTAAATGGAGAAGGGCTTATTAAAGAAAATCCAAAATCTCCTACCACATGTGAAAAACTGGTAGCTCTGAGTACATCCAAATTAAGATCCCTGTTTAAACCAGAAAGCCTAGTTCACAAATTGAAAAATAACAGGATTAACAAGGAGCCTGAGGGAAGGTGTTCACAGCACACACAGCTGGCAAGGGTTTAGCATGGAGGAAATGAACGAATCCTTTGATGAACAGGAAAATATGGAAACACCAACCAAATTCAGAAAAGGATCTTGAGAGACAATGTGCAGATGGGGAAAATGGGTGGACAAGTAAATTAAGAAATGCCAGATCTCATGAATCATCAAAGAAATGCAAACTGAAATGATAAACTATCACTTTACTCCTAGTAGACTGGCAAAAGCTGGAAAGTAAATTGATAACGGGAAACCCCATAACTTGCTGGGGGGAGTATCAACAGGTGCTTTCATTCCAGAGAACAACTTTAGAGCCTATATAACCTCTTCTCTGAATACAGGTCTTCCATAGAAACTCTCACTCAGAACCATGAAGTGACATGTGTGAAGACCTGTATTACATCGCTTGTATAGCAGGAATCAAACTATTGATAGATGTCCACGAGTGGAGGAAATGTTAGAGCGAATTGGTACTGATACTTTGGAATACGACACAACCATTCAAAGGAAATTGCTAGATGTATATAAGCCTGAATAAGTACATCTGAAAATTAGGACATTGCCTTTAAAAAGAAACGATTGCATCTGTGGCATGATACTGTTTGCATCATTTAAACACATACCCAAAAGATCTAACAATATCTATTTTTCAGACATACCTATATTCAGGCACATACAAGAAACACATTTAACTGAGCACCTAAAATGGGGCAGGTGGTTAAGACATGGAAGGGAAGTGAGAATACAAGAATGGAGGGCAAACTGGAAAAACCTAAGTGCCCAACATCAGATGAATGGATCAAGAAGATGTGGTCCATATACACAATGGAATACTACACAGCCCTTAGGAGAGATGAAACCCTGTCAGTTGAATCAACATGGATGGAACTAGAAGGGATGATGCTGAGTGAAATACATCAAAAGAAGAAAGATTCCAGATGACCTCACTTATAGGTGGAATGTGAATAAACACAAAGGAGCAGATGAAACATAACCAACCCTTGGATACTAGCAATAGAAATGAGGTTACCAACAGGGAATGCGATGTGGGGTGTGAAGAAGGCAAGTTGTGGCAGAGACCACTAGACATCGGGGAAGAACGCTTGGTGATTTGGTGGAGGGCAGAGTATGTTGACATATATCTGAGGTGTGGGGAAACTGCATATATAGAGAACCTACACATATGATTTTATTTTAATGTGTAGAATAAGATGCTACATAGAAAATAAATAATGAAAAAAATTTTAAACAGCGGAGGACCAAGAAACAAAGTTTTCAACAAAACATGGGTGAAGTTTTGAATGGACCAATGATAATATAGAAACCAGCAGAAGAATATGATTAACACAGTCCTCCGCCTTTGAAATAAAAACCACATTTCCCAAGAAAGAGCAAAAAGGGAGTAAGTTTTGGGAGCATCTCTAAAATGCTTTATTTTTTTAAAGAATCATTTTGTCTATTTTATTTGGTCATTCTTGGTTGTTCCCTCCCATTTCGGGATTCAAACCTGGGACCTAGGGATGTCTGTGGGTTGTGTCCAACCCATACTCCACCAGGGCACACTTAAAATGGTTTATCTTTATCAAAAAGATGACAGATCTCCAAAATTATCCAACAGGAGAAAAACAACTAAGTTATCACAAAGTGAGTAGTCATCAAAGTGATTTAACAGCATTCCTGTATGGGAAGGGTCAGTAGATAGAGCACCAAGTTTTCTAAAATTGAGACAAAAAAAAGTCGTGCAAACACTTTGATTGCAAGCACGTGAAAACTGTACCTGGATGTACACAGTGACGAGAAGAGAGTGTGGGAAATGTTGATGGTGAGTATTTGGGGGTAAGGGGATTTCTTTCTGATGTAGGTCATCATTGTTATATTCACTAATTATTATGAGCTGCAGAGTATAGCCCCAAACACAACATTATTATTATTATTTTTATTATTATTGCATATTAGAAGGTATTTTATATGTTGCCTATTGCCTAACTCATCTAATGAGCCGGAAAGTGGTAAGGGAATGGATACTTTATTCCCTATATAATGGAGGACCAGAGGGAAAGGATAGCATTTTAAGTCTGAGAGGGTTTGTGTTTTATGTTCCTCTGTCCTAAGTGGTTTCATTCAAAGTCATGACTTAAAAAATTAACAGTACAGAATCTGTTCCCCTCCCCACCCCGCCCCTGTGTCCTCTCCCCTGTTTTGTTTTGTTTTTATTCCCCTGTGAGGATTCAAAGTTGTTGGAAACTGGAAAGGTAAATGGTTTTCTAATAATATTAGCCAAAAAGACACTGTTCTTTTGAACCAAACCCCTGAGACCACAGCAGGTACTTTATGATTGGGAGAGGCTAGTGCTGGAGACTAATGCAAAATT
>RJWH01011760.1:0-10947 GCA_004363575.1 Solenodon paradoxus | reverse complement strand
ACCTCCATGGCTCCCACCTCCATGGCTCTCCATCCATGGGCTCCCACCTCCATGGCTCCACCTCCACGGCTCCCACCTCCATGGCTCCCACCTCCATGGTTCCCATCTCCATGGGCTCCCACCTCTATAAATGACCCCTTCTCCCCTGCTCCTGTGCTCACATCCAAATTTATCTTCCTCTTATCTCTGATCATTGCCTAATGAAGTGCATACTCATCTCCCCGAAAGAAGTACACACAATGTGCCCAGAACTCTTTTTTTTTTACCAGCTGAATCCCAAGTGCCTCCTACAGAGTTGTTCTGTGATAGGGGTTCTATCAATATTCAGGGAGTGAATGAGTGAAGTAAAAGAGACTGTAAAACTATAGCTGACAAGCTCAGTGCCTTAAAGAAATATTATATCAAACCAAGTTACATCACTAAGTCTTACTAGTTGAGGGCATGTGCTATGCCAGACAGATACCTACTCATGTCCCCTTCCCAATCTCATTTGTGCTAAATCGAGATTAAGGACTAGCTACTATCTCAGAACTACTGTCCTCATTCACCACCTTTCAGTCTCCCAAATGATCTACTGATTTCCCCATCCACTATTTCCCCCTCCACTACTTATCCTCCATTCATATCATGATATTTAGAACTCTTGACCAGACCCAACCCACCTCATCCATCTCATCTGCCACCATTTTCCCCAACCCTGCTGTGGCTCTCATACAAGGAAATAACTCAGCCTCAGTGCTTCCTTTCAACTGTGAATTCAGGAGCTTGTTGCCTGACTTTGTCTTACCTGTGTACATAATTATTTGATCTTTGCTAAATATAAAGAATCACCACGTTTGAATAGCTACTATGTAAAACTGAAATTTAACTTGAAAGAGACAATACTTAACTGTAAGGTAGCTCAAATGAGAGAGAGAGAGAGGGAGGGAGAGGGAGAGAGAGACAGAGAGAGAGAGAGAGAGAGAGAGAGAGAGAGAGAGAGAGAGAGAGAGAGAGAGAAAGCATGTATTGGTTAAGGTAGTCGAGAAAAGAAAAAGTCTGAGCATGAGTGGATCTAGAATCTCAAGCCATATGATCAGAACTCTCATTCTCCTCTTGGTTCTGTTTCCTTTGGATTGGCTTCATTCTCAGGAAAGGGCCTTCCTACCTGGTAGCAATAATATCTCATTGTTTATATGAGAAAGGATAGAATGTTCTTCTTCCTGCTATTTGTAACCAAACTCCCGGAGAAGACATAGATTGGTCCATCCAGGTCATGTGTCTACAATCAGCCAATCACTATGACCAGGGCAATTCAGCCAAGCCAGCCAGGGTGGTGGTACTATCCCTAGAGCTAGAGGTTAAAGGAAACCCCATTTGAACTAAATGAACTTAGAATGAACAGCTTTGGTTGTCCAAAGGAAAACAAAATCGGCCACTACATCTAGCTAGCATCCGGCACGATGTATGAATCATGCCATCAAATCTTCATGAATACCTAGGAATGTAAACACACAGCAAACTCACTCCTGTACCCCAGGCTCTGTGCTGGGTCCAGAAAGACACACGTGTAAAGTAAAACTTCTGTGCACAGGGGAGACAGATGTGCCAGCTCACAATTATGATATAATGTGATAACATGCACTATAACACACTCACATTGGGGAGGTAATAGAGCTTGGTGTCATTGCAACCTGGGTTCTAATTCCAGTTCTGCTGCTTTCCAGTATGTGACCTTGACCAGGTGTCTGAGCTCTCTCAAGTAGATTTCCTCATCTACAACAAGAAGAGGGGTTAGGGCTGTGGAGACAATGGCCAAGAGGCCAAGGAAGAACGGAATCTATGGAATTTAGAGACAGTGCTGGGTGAGCTGCAGGAATGAAGTATGTCCAGAATCTTCGAAGGCCAGTACATCATCCGAGAGGGTATTCTCCACTTCAGTTCCACACTTCCCAACCTCCAAGTTCTGTGTCTGCCACCAGGCAGAGCCAAGTGTTCAGTCAGCCTAAGAGGTGCTGGGGAACCTATAAGGATGGAGTTTCTCAGCCCCTGGCAGCTCTCTTCAGCAGATGAGCTTGATTCCTCCTGACAGCACAAGCAATTGCCATGCCCAAAATGAAACTGGCTGCTTAGAAAGTTCAGCTCCCTTTCCTCGCTCTATTTTCTCTCTCCCCGCCACCCTGCTGGCATGAGCCCAGACCTCCCTCCTCCAGAGTCTCCCCACAACCAGTCTAATTGGGAGGCTGCGGGAAGCCCTGTGGGGACATCCTGCCCATCCTCCTTTGAAGTCTCCCTACAAGAAGCTTTGCAAAAAATAGGAAGCAGGAGCCTTGGCCCAGGGAGGCGGGAAGACCTGCCGGGGTAAGCAAGGAGGAGACCAGTGGCCTGAAATGCAGCTTAGACAGACCCACATGGGACCGAGTGCAGCAGGCAATAAGGATAAGGCAGCATCTCCTCCGATCTTGGATGCCTTCTGTTCACAAGTGCACACACGTGCAGAAACACTTCCCAAGGTCAAAGGAACCCAGTCACGTTGCTGGCTGTACACACCTATGCTACATTTCAAAAATGTGTACACTATAAAGAATGCCTTAGCCTTATTGATCACACAGTCCATAAATGTTCAGTTGTTATCAGTTTTAATCTTTACTGTTGCTAGATTTTCTTGATACTAAGCACTTCTCAGGTGCTAAGCCATTTTAATCCTCACAAAAACCCAATGGGGTAGTATTGACATTTTATGGTTATGCAAACTGAGGCTCCCTTAAGTGATCCACTCTGGCACAGCTAGTAAGCAATGGCGTGAGAACTCACATCAAGGTCTGTCTGAATCAGAGCCCACATATCTTAAAAACAAACAAACAAACAAACATTTTATTGAGATATAATTTGCACACCATCAATCTCACCCATTGTAAGTATATAATTTTGTGATGTTTTTAGTAAATTCATAGAAATGCAACATTACTCTCCTCTAGTTTTACAATCTCCCAGCACACCAAACAAGTTCCCTCATGCCTATTTGCTTAATTCTTGCTCCCACCTCCAGCCTCAGGCAACCATTAAATGACTCTCTCTGGGGTTGCCTTTTCTGGACATTTCACAATGGGATCATACAAAAACATAAGCTACACATCTAGCTTCATTCATGGTGTTTAGGCTCACCCATGTTGTAGCAGTGGTCAATATTTTATTCCTTCTTTATTACTGACTTGTATTCCATGAAACAGCTATCCCTCATTTTGCATATTCATTCACTGGAGGACGGACATTTGGGTTGCTTCCACTTTGAGCCTTTTGAATGTGCTTGTATGATATTCAAGGATAAATCTTTGTATAAACATACTTTCTCATTTCTCTGGGGGTAGATTCCTGTGTGTAAAATTGCTTGGCCATACAGAAAGATAATATTTAGCTTTTTAACTAACTTCCAAACTGTTGTACCATGCATGAGTACCAGCACCATAACACATCCTCAGAGGTTCTCAAGCTGTAAACATTGACAATGACGTCAAAATGGAGGAAAAAAAACATGGTGGACATCGTGAGATGAATGCAACCAGACAAAAGAAAGTAACCAGTGATGTTCAGAATTCTCAGACTTAACAGGGGCAAACTTTGCATGGGCAGAAGTCCTGTGTGTCTGTGAATGATAAACCAGAAAATGTGGGTGATCCTTTCTCCCGTGACCCCATCTTACTACACAGGCTGAGGAACCTTGGAATACTGAGTTAAGGTGTTCAAGAGCAGGGTGGATTTTCACTTGTGATGTTTCTTGCTCTGCAGATGCCTGTGGCCCTGACTGCTTCCCATGAGCTACTCCTTTTCCACTTACCTGCTCTTGGGACATTAAGGACACTGTGTTCTGATGTGCAACGATTCTTCCCAAAACATGATCATGTTCTCTTATGCAAAACCAAAACTATAAGTCAGGCCAAAGGAGAAAGACAAATCATCAGAGTCACAGCAAAGAGCTTTGAGAAGGGGGCTTTAAGCCCAACCCCAGAATGAGCAAAGGTGAAAGCAGACTGCAGAGGCCCTGAGTGGGCAGGGGGCGTTGGGGGGAGCTCTTTCTCAATGGGTAGTGTGGGCTTTGGAGTCTAATACACCTGAGTTCCAACCCTAGCTCTGCCAGTGACCATGGACTGGTCATGTCATCTCCTTGCCTGTTTCCTCATATTATAAAGTAATCAACTACCTCACGTGCATTTGGAAGGACTAGAGATAATGGAATGAGATATTTGCACATTCTCAGCCCTCAATCAAAGTAAAACTAAGAAGGCAATTTTAAAAACATGTTACTATATCAATAGACTATCAGGAAATCGCCCCTTCCCTCTGCCAACCCATGACCTATCTCCCTTAAGAATGAAAAGCCTGGATGTTGGCTAAGCAATTCACCCTTTAAATTAAGATGACTCTTGGCCCAGGCAGAATAATAATTATATTTCCCTGAACAGACTGCATCGGATGCCACATATTGATTGGGGATTAACAGGGGAAAAAAAAACAAGTCCTGGAGAGTGAATTCTCCCAGAACGTCAAGGGGAATCAGTGAAGCATCACAGCGGCAAAGGGACAGGGAGGGGCTGTCAGGAGGGAGGACAAAGGAGGAAAATCAATTACAACATCATGGGTGAAATGATGCCCAGCTGCGACGCGGACTCTGCTGTGGAATCAGCTTGCCCAAGGAGATGGCGCTGGGGCATCCAGTGCGGTGGGAGGAGGGTATCCTCTCTCTCCTGCCCTCAGCATTAGCTACTGTGGCCACACTCAGAAACCACTGTCCACCTGGGCTACCCAGTGAGGACAGAGGGACCTGGCAGAGGTGAGAAGCTCTCCCTCTGAGACACGTGGGTGGGATCAGAACGGTGCCCAAACGCGCAGCTCTAGCCTGCGTGCAGTTCTCTCTGAAAGCTACTGTGCCCTGGAGACTGAGCTCGGAGCACTGGGCAGATGCTTGGGGACACACACGAACAGGGCTCCTCACAGCCGGTCACTGGTCCTGGGGACAAGACACCGCCCAAGGTGGCAGCCTCTACAGATCTAGGATCTCAAGTTCAGGAGCTCCGAACTCAAAAGTCGGCAGGAGGAGAAGGTCAGAAACTGGGGACATAAATCAGACAAGTGGAGCTAGACAGGGGCAGCCATTCTCAGCACCATCCCTCATCCCTGCAGGGGTCTGGGCCAGGGTGGCCAGATTCTCCTGAGGGTCCCAGAGAAGCCCAGGTCTGGAATTTACTGTGTCATCTTTTGATTTTCAAAGGGCAGCAGCGAGCTTAAAACAATTTAGTTTTCGGTGCTTTTTGTTGCTTTGTTTTGGTAATAGAGCGTGCTCCCCAAACAAATGCGATTTGGGACTGGCTCTGGCCTGATGCCTCCAGTTTGCGGCAGGAACTGGCCAGCCTTGCGGTCGTTAAGGACATCCGCACTCGCTCTAGGGTGCAAACTGGGGAGGTCACCTCTCAATCTCCTGGAGAGTCTGGGAACGGGGTCAGACCTGGTATGAATGGGCAAGTCCCCATCATCACAGTGCCAGTCACACCCTGCAGCTCAGAGAAGCCACAAAGGGGCCTCAGACTCAAGTCTGGGGCATCCTGGTTTTCCAACTCACACGCCATGCTGCCCCCCAGAGCCCTAGCTGCGTTCCAGCTCATGTCACAAGTCGCTGGGGCACATTACTGGAAACAGCCATGTACTGATGCCAGGTCCCCACTCCAATGAACAAACAAACAAACAAACAAACACAAAGACCAAAACCAAAGTCTACAGCTCATATCCTTGGAGAAATTCAGTAAAACTGAGGGTAATTGTCTTTGGTTTTGCACTTTATTTAAAAAGCCAAGTTGAATTACTAGCCAAGATAGAAAAGCTGGAGGATTGGGTATGAAAATCTGCATTTCTGCATTTTTCCAGAGGAATCCGTTCTGGGGACAGAACCTCCCCTTCCCCTACAGCCATGAGCGGCTGGAGCTGACCAGTGGGCATCCTTTAGCGGGTCACATGTTCTTTACTTTGCTCCAGGCCCCGCTTCCTGGTGACTCACACCCAGCCGGGCTCCTGTCCATGTCTGGGTTTGTAACTCTCTCAAGGTGTCAGGAACAAAGGTCAGGGATGGAAGGCTTGGAGGTCCATGTGGAGGCCCCAGGCTTTCTAATCACCTGGGTTTGGCCCCTGCTCACACTCTACAATGGAGATTCTTGACACATGTCAAGCATGGTACCAAAAACCCACGTGAACTTGAACAGCCCTGAGAGGGTGCTGCTCTCCTGTCGGACACTTTCTTTCTTGGGTTCTCTTTCCTGGCCCAATACTCCTGTTTGAGAAACTCTTGGCTTCTTCCACCCTTGGCCCCTTCCCCCATTTAATGAAGATGCATAACCTCTGCAGAGAGCAGTGGTCCAGCAAGAAAGAAACAACACAGCAAAGCTGACCACTTCTCAGCATCCTCCGGAGAACATAGATGCTGCGCTGCGGGCTCATGGGTCTGGTTGTACCCAGAGAAGAGATAGGAATGAAAACTTTTCAAGTCAGTGTCTGCCAGTCACCTGCAGAGAAACAGGTTCCAAACATAAGGCGCCTGCCAGTGTTGTCACAAATGGTGACTGCTCAGAAAATTCTGTTCTCTCAGTCCTCCCTGGGCCCAGGAAGCATTTGACAAACCGTTGAACCCAACAAGTTTTCTCCAACAAGAAGAAACAAGGAGAAATTAAAAAAAAAAAAAAACAAAAAACAAATAACAATAATTGGGATGGAAGAGGAGAATAGAAAAAGAAACATGTTTACTGACACGAACCACATGCCAGACTTGTTTCACATACAAGTGATTGTCCCTTTTTCTGACACTGTCACACTGTTAAATTGATATTTCTATTTGAGTGAAAGAAACCAGGACTCAAAGAGGTTAAGCAATTTGCCCAAGGACACGCAGTTAGTATGGAACAAATCTTGAATTCAGTCTCAGTGTGCTTGACCACAAAGACCATGGTCTTGTCCGTTAGATAAAATGTTTCTCCTTGTTACACCCCAAAGTCTACCCACCAGCTGCTCCCTGGTGGCCCAGTGGGTCAGTCCATCGCCTCTGGCTGGCACAGTTCACATACATCCCAAGGACCTGGGGTCACATCCTGGGGGCCAGGAGTAAACCACGATAAACAACTAAAGAAAACGAAATAAATACTACATGTCTTCCTCCTCTCTTTTCCTGCCTGTCTGCTACTTGCCTTCATTCCTGCCTGATCCTTTCCTTTAAAAAATACAAAAACACAAAAATCAAAATCTACCAGTCGTGCCAGTCAGTGAGGAGACAGGTCCAGAAAGGCGTTTCAGGTGGGAAAATGTATTTCAACCCCCATTTCAAAAAGATGAATCTCATTGGAGAGGAGAAACAGGCTGTGCAGAGTTGACGCTGAGACAAAATGGAATTCAAGTTGGCTTTCCCTCCAACTTGGAGAAAATATTCTGAGTATGTTTGTCTATTTTAGGCACAGTTACAACCGGAGCAAAGTGAATTAGTTTGTGGGACATTCTTTTTTTCATTTTTGCCTAGTCATCTGTAAACAAGATCTATTAAAATAATTAAATGCAAATTCAGTAATTTCCGCAACATTTAACTCAAAAATAGCAGATTTTATAAGAATGGGTATATTTAGCACTAATTTGGCTCTTAGCTTACTTTTGTCTAATGGCCTAATTTAAAGTCATCTTCTCAAGATGGGTAGGTCGGGTGTATGTTTTGACCACTGTTTCCTGCAGTTCTGAAGGGGGAAAGCAATGCATCTTCCATCCTCACCCCAATTCAGAGGAACACACTTGGGGGACATCACATTTGTACCTTTTTCTCCTTTCCTGTGACAATGACAATCTCTACTTTCCTTCTGCTGGTGCCAGGGCAAAGCACAAAGAGAATGGGAAAGAACCTAGAGGTCTGGCAGCCTCTGGGGCTGGAAGATGGGGTGTTCCCGCTTCCTCGGGTGTGGCCTGAGCTGGGCAGAGCTGGAAAGGGCAGAGGAGGGAGGAGGCAGATGGAGGCAGGAGGACAAACCACACCTCTTTAATCCCCCAGTGCCTCCATCTCTGCCAGAGGAGTGACTCTAGCGACAATTTCATCCCTACTCCTGTGCCCCAGTCCTAGATATGTCTCCCCCAGCGCTGGGCCCTGCAGAAGAGGGAAGAAAGAAAAAGAGCCAACGCCCAGGAAATTTTCAACGCACACTTGACTGCCTGGGAAAAATTTCAGATTTCGGCAACAGCTACTCAAGGGAAACAGGATCTCCCCACAGAGGCTGGGCTCTCTGGTTTTCCTCAGATTTATCACCTGCCTCCTCCTCCACATCCCACATGCACACAGCATGTTTTGAATGTGAGTCGTTAAGTCACTTTTTTCAGATCTTCACCTGAAAATTCAGGACAGCGCATGCTCATGACCCCCTCTGAGGTGGACCCTGCCCATGCCAAGTTCGAATGTATCCAGAAATAATTCTGAATTACCAGCATCCTGCTAACATGGGCTATACATTGAACAGTGATTAGGACATGTATAAAGTATTCCGTCAATCTTAAACCCCGCAACATGAGTCTTACTCACATTCCCACTTCACAGACGAATAAATGAAGCCCAGAGATGGAAAGCGACTGGGCCAAGATCACATAGCTGGTGGCAGAGTCTGGTTTTCTTAGCTCTTCTACACAGTGAGAGGTGGGGTCTACAATGGAAGTTCCTCCGTCTAAGTCATCTTGTTCACCAAAGTTGAAGTCAAACCCTGGGTCAAGACCCAGAAAAAGAGGTGCCCAAGCACTGAGCGGGCAGCCCCGTTCTCCCCACCCCCAACTCTACTGCTGCCAGCGGATGGGAGAGCCTGTCCCCTGGAGTTTCAAGGTGCTCAGTGCTATCCACAAAGGGGCATTGGTGTCAGCAAAGCTGGGTTCAGATCCAACTTGAAAATGTGTATATTCTTCCTAAGTCTGGTTCTTAGAAGAATTAAATCTTCTAATGAATGAAAACTAACCTCTTTCCAACTTGTAATCATGGCTCATTGGTTTTCCCTCAGGAGACAAGCACACCTCTCTCTGACTTGACTTATTCTTTTTTCAGCCTTGAAATACAAGTTATCCTAAATTCAATCTCATTCAACTGCCTCTCTCCATTTTCACTGGCACCGCTTTTACCCAGGACACCACAAAGCTCTCTTACCTACATAACATAAGTGTCTCTGACTCTCCCCTTGACTTCTTCCAATCCATCCTCAACTCCATTTTCCTGCACTCCAGATAATTTCCTCTGCTCTGTCTTCCAATTCATTAGCTCTCTCTGAAGTTGTGTCTAATCTGTGTTTAACTCTGAAACTGACCATTCCATTTCGATGGTGATACTCTTGATTTCTATACATTTTACTGGCTTAAATATAAAACTTCCAAACTCTTTTTCTACCATATCTTGTGCTTTTATGATTATCTTTCATCCTTTGATCATTTCAATCATTAAAAAAATGTATTTTATAATTTCTTCCAGATAGTTCTGTCTCAAGTTTTTCTAATACTACTTCTACTGATGGTGCCTGCTAACTTTCCTTCATGTGAAATGCCTAGTGACCAGTAAGTTTTCATCATAAGCTCATGTTCAAAGGAGATTCTTTTATTCTGTAAAGCCCTGTGAGCCAAGGATGTAGACGTAACCCTACAAAGGATATAGATCTCCAGGTGTTTTCTTGGCATTAGATTAGCTTCTTCCTTACTTTCTCACCTTAGGAATTTCTACGTCAGGTGAATACATCTACATCTAACACAGATTTGGCCTCACTGGAGACTTTCCTTTTTTAACCTTGAAATCTGGACAAGTAACAACTTTCCTTGGACAAATAGACGAGCGTTTTCCTAGACCTGTAATGAAGAGTGTTAACCTTATGTGGAGGTATCAATTGGAACCATGTTTTAATAATAATACTACATAATATATCAATTTTATATACTCATATATATCCAATAATTCTATATGTTTTAAAGGGAGAGCACTATGCCAGCTGAGTCTGCCATATTGTCACATCTTCTCCCTGTCCCCAACGTCATATGCCCTAACTACTAGCATGATGCTTCTAAATCATAAATCATAGCCTACTACCCTGCATACACAACACACACACACACACACACACACACACACATACACACACACACACATACACACACACACACCCGCCTTCCTCACATCCCTCCCTGCTGTCCTTCATTTAATGTCTTTCCCTGGACTAAAGAGACACATCCCCATCTTGATCTCCCCTCCCATCCTGGTCTTTCTCAAGCAAACAGACCTTTCCACCTTGGAGATGGTGCACAAGTATCCTTCCACCCGGAATGCTCTTTATCCTCCTCCTTCCACCTCCATTCCTAGTCAATTTCTCTTCACTCTTTAGATCTCCATTTGAACCACACTTCCACAGAACAAAAGCTTTCTGGCTCCAAACTAGGTCAGGTCACTTGGTCAAATACTCCTCCAGTGCCCTGAACATCTGACTATAATTGCTGTTTTGATCGCATCGTGGACGCCAACCTCCAGAGAAGGAACCCATCTGAACCACGCCTGCTGTCCCGCCTCACCATCTGGCCCAGTAAGTCACTGTTTGGTAAATTCGAGCCCCCTGGCTCCAGGTTTCTCTGCCTCCTCACTAACATGCTGCTGAACGCGCTGTATTTTCCCACAAGTCTCTTCTAAAGCAAGAACACCATTGTTGGGAAAACTTAGTTACCACAGGATAAAAACGTGCTTCTAAGCCCCAGAAAGTCATTGAGTCTATGGTAACCTACTTCCACAAAGCAACAAAGCTCTTCATCGGCTGTTTTCAGAGGAGCAGTAAAGAGAGATTCACTGGGTTGTGAGGTGGGCGTGTTTGCACAGGTTGGGGGATGGGCGTGCCCATGCAGGTTGGAAGGTGGGCGAGTCTGCACAGGTTGGGGGATGGGCGTGGCCATGCA
>RJWH01011759.1:0-10965 GCA_004363575.1 Solenodon paradoxus | reverse complement strand
GCCAGAGATAACCCCTTCCAGGGCTAGAGATAACCCCACAGCACCAGAGATAACCCCACAGAGCCAGAGATAACCCCACAGGGCCAGAGATAACCCCACAGGGCCAGAGATAACCCCACAGCGCCAGAGATAACCCCACAGTGCCAGAGATGACCCCCTCCAGGGCTAGAGATAAGCCCCAGAATTAATTTACCTGTGGCTAAATCATACTGCACTGTTCTGCCCCCTTTGAAGACACAGGCCTGCAGGGTGGGGGGAGTCCTCTCCCTGAAGCTCTTATTTCCTCACAGGGGGCAGGAACAGCAGTAGCATCCATAGCCTGCTGCAGTCAGTGCTGGCAAGGGATACGTTTATGGCAAAAGGGCAGCTGCTTTTAGGGCTCCGTCGACACACTTGGTCAGGGCAACTGACTGCCCCTGGTGCCCCTTATTAAAGGTGACCCAGGTTTATTAAAAATGGGACAAAAATGACTTTTATGTTAAAACAATGGGATGGTGAGCAAATATGAAATGAACGGTACTGTGCCATTGTAAATGGTACTTGGGGCAGCCTATGGTCCTTTGGCATGTTTCTGGACACCTGTCTATAGATGGCAGGCTTGGAATCTCTACACCCCTCTGCCTCTTTAACAAGGTCATTCCCAAGGACGCATCTCACGACCGAGACACCAGATGTGCGATGACTTGTAGGAGGGACGAGGAATCGACAGCAAAGAGAAACTGAAGAGGCAATGTACAGGTGTCTGTAAAGAAACAGATCAAAGAGCAATGGAGGGAGAAAGAGTGAGTCCCACACACACATCTCCAACCTGCTTTCCATATACTCATCATGCCCAGTCAGGAAACATATAGGAAACACTGGACACAAAACAGAGGGGGTTGTTTGGCCACAGAAACGGAAAACTCTGGATCTCAGGACGGTCGCTCAGTGCAAACTTCATTCCACATTGATGTGGTCATGAAGCAGCATCAGACGCTTTACTGGTGATATCTGAAACCAACGTGATCTGCTGAGTGCCTTGAAAGTGGGGCATGGACATATTGACAAAAGAGTAAAACTTCTTGGGCCCCCCATCTGGAAGAGAAAGTAGGAGCCCACACACACTCACTCACACCTCATAGAATGGGAAGTGGGTTATACAAAGCAATGACTGTCTGCTGGAAGAAACTTCTCACTAAAGATGGTACCGCGTTTTCCCAACATTCAGTACCGTTTCCAAAGGAAATTATCCTCCGATGTGGGTGAGAGCTGCGTTGACTTATAACGCAAGATTTTTTAAAAAACTGCAAAACTCTAACCCTTCCCCTGACATCACGGAGAATAAGTTGATACTTGCTGGAAGTAAAAGCCCTCATAATTCCAGTACTTTTGAGACACAGGAAGACTCTGGAAATGGGCAGGTGACTCTGTTCTAGTATCGAGGAGAACTTTTACTCTTGGGCAAATGCAAGAGCGATGAGGAAGAATTTAGAGAAGCAGTCGCTTTGTCACACTGGGGCTGGCTGGGCTAGTTTTCTCTCTTGTTGGGCTAATCCTGCAAGTCATGGAATCTATTGTTTCATTGAACAAAAACCTGGGAAGTTTTCACTGGGAAGTAAAGACAGTTACTACTCCCTCTGTGCTCTGGGGTCATCGGAATGACACCGAGGCGTTATTCTCTTAGTTCTGGGCTGCCTGTTGACTCTGTCTTGGGCCCTCCATCAAGTCGCCACCTTTAATTTCATCGGCAGAATACTGGATCCCACTCGCTCTCCAAGGATCCTGTACGTAGACCCACTTGAAGCAAGTTTCTAACCCTTGGCATACCACAGAGATCCAAGAAATGCTCACCGGTATTATTAAGAAATAAGAGGCATTTGAGCCTACAAATTAGATGCTCTCCGAGGAAATGAACTCTGAAACCACTTTCCTACTTCATAATTAAAAACCATTATGTATTCAGACAGCTACGCTTGTAACTCACATTTTACTCAGCGCTCCCTTTAAGGGAACACAAGTCACAGAAGGCCAACCTTCTTTCCCCAACAAGGGTCTAAAGCTGACTATGCTTTTCGTTCCCTGTGATCACACGGTGTGCCGACCATTTTATTCTGCAGAGGTTTTATTGTGGATTTTTCTGAAATCCCGGTGTCAGAGTCACTGCACCTCTGACTTCCATGCATGGACATGACAAATTGTGATGACCGTGTCTTTGTCGTCCAGCATCCAACAAGCGTCCTCCAAATGACACTAGAGATTTCTGAATTTTCGATGTCTTCTGGGAGCAATCACCTCGGAGCATGAGGCAGGATGGTGGGCTCTGGACATTGCAGATGTGTGTCTAGGTTTGCTGTGCAAAAAAGGGTTCTACACTCGTCTGTCGGAAGACCCTGTAACTAGGCCACCGCTGCATAATTATGTGTCCTCAGCATCCAGTATTTTCTGCCTTTGTCTTGGAGCTGGTCTGCCTCCCATTTATTCTTTGAAGTGGAGAATAATTAAAAAGCCATTAGAGTTCTCTCTTTTGCAATGACACCACATAAATTAGATCTCGCTGGTGTTGAAAAGCTACAACGTGACCTCACCCTTCCAGCTTGCCACTTCATCTACAATGCAAATTTCATTTCTGGGAGCAGGTCTCCTTCAAGTGTGGTTCCTTTGAAAGTGCAGCATTTGAAGGCAAATAATGGAAATAGATTACTGATGAGGAAAGTGACAGTTTCTACATTGTCTTCAGTCTGGGGACGGTGATGCATAGGTAAAGAAGAGTATTCTCTCCCAAACCTACTAGTGTGGGCCAGTCAGTGCTGCTCTTTTAAAAGCAAGCGGAAGGGAACATTGTCTTAAATTTTGGGGTAGGAGGTAGGCGCTTCATCCATATGGTTTCTGCCAATGTTGGTACACAAAGACCAGCTGAGGATTTTCTAGTATGGATGAAAGCAAATCATGGGCATCATAATAGCAGGCAACGAGCACATTATAAAGACTCCCAAGAGAACATTCTCATAAACATACAATGACTCCCATTCTGTCTAGCAAGGAGCTGGCCAAAATACCTATGGTCCAGAGACCACTGTCTGGCGTGACCATTGAGGGGAAATCCGCTGATAGGTGGATCCCCAGCAAAGACTTCACGCTAAAGCCTTTCTCAGAGGAAGCGAGGCAAGACTCCTCCTGCCTTGCCCACACGGGCATGACTGAGTGGAGGGTTCGCAGAGATGCTTCTGGTTCCAGCCCAGACCAAACAACAGACACGGTCAAGAGAGAAGCCCCTGGTCCTGATGCGCAGACTTCATCTCAGGCTGGAGCAGGGGCCGTTGAGGGAGGATTCCATCAGGCATGGCGGCCGACTGGGCCGAGTCAAGGCGCTTCTGGGTTCCTCTGTGACAGCTGGAGGGGCAAAGCCGGGGCAGGGGTATCCTCCGCAGACTCGGAAATGCTCACAGAGGGAAAGAGACAGAGGAAGTGGAAGAATTTCATGTACGGAACCGTCAAAGCAGGAAATTACGTAGAGTCCGTGGAGGAAGCCCTAAGGAAACAGCAGACACGTCTCTCGGCATTGAAGCTGTGTTGCCGTAAATAGCAATATCTTTGTGCAGATATTTAATCATCTGAACGTTGTAACTTGTGCTGAGATTTGTGTGTGTGTCAGTATGTGGATAGGTATCTCCAAAGTCACTAACTGTTATTGAGAAACCTGTATGCAAATCCATTTTATTCCAATTAATTTTTAAACGCGCAAGTGTGTTTTAATTCCTCAAACAACCCATTGAAATATCACATCCTCCCACCTATGCGCTTCAAACGTGCATCCTTATCATTGGAGGCCTGTGCTGACGCTCTTCAGTGCCCCACTGAGTCCACTTCTGTCTCGCATCTAATAACGGATCCGCTTTACCCTCCGTATCTAAAAACACAGCCTTGCTTATCTACAGCGTGAATCGGCCGCAGTTTCCTTAGCCGTCCGCACGGTGCACAGCTCAAACAGTGCACCTCGATGGGGGCGAATCTCGTTCACGGCAATGAGGGCCTTTAGAGAAAGGTTTGGATTCCAAGGGCACCAAGGGTGTGGAAGTCCCAAGGCAGGCAGCCTCCCCACTCCCACCTGCCTGCATTCCCCCCTGTGACTGCTTCCTGCCTGAGAATATAAACGTCTCCTAACCGGCTAAGGTCCGTGACAATCAGCCCCCACGGTCGCAGGTCTGTCGTCAGGATGAGCCTGCTGCTTCGAGGCTCCCGGCCCGACGAGCAGAAGAAATACGGCTCCCGCCTCCAGGGATGTGACAGAAGGAGACAGAAGTGTCCCGTCCTTCGCAGCGCCCAGACGTCCCGACGGTGAGCGCCCTGAGCACCATCAACAGGCTTCCACGTGTGGTATCAGGCAGCTGCATGAGCACCGCCACGTGGCCTCGTTTCTTTCTTTTCCAGTCGCCCACCTCCAGGTGGCTCATTTTCTAAAAGACCCACACTCCCCGCCTCAGGACCTGCTCCGCCTCATTCTCCTGCTGTGCACAGCAGCTGCCGACTCTCCGGGGCGCCAACCTGGCCGATGCGTCTGCACTGCTTCCCTCCCGTGTTTAATACGTGCTCCACCTGCTCAGAAGAGGGGCTAGGAGAGCCGCTGGTGCAGAGACTTTTCTTTCTCAGCCCCAGGCCCAGGCGGGAATGAACGTGAGCGGAGACAGACAGACAGGCAGGACGAGAGAGGAGGAAGACGCAGCCATTATATTCGTATTCACTTGCTGGCACTGGTTGCTTCCCCTGGGACCCGGGACTCACAGCCAGGGGCACGTGGCCTGAGCGCCTGGGGAGGCGACTGAGCCAACTACTGCTCCATCCTTTTGATCTGAGTGAGACTCGTGGACAGCAGTGAAATGGAGCGAGAGGTGTGTTGAAAGGAGAATGTTCTGCAGCATCCTATCAACACTGGGGACATTTGGGAGGGACGTTCTTTGTGTCGGCCTGTGCCTGGCGTCATAGGACGCTGGACAGCCTCCCTGGTCTTGTCCACTAAATACCAGCACCCACATATGACAACCCCTCCCAGTTAAGACAACCAAAAAAATAAAAACCATCTCTACCAATTTGCCGGAAATGCATGCCCCTTCAGTGAGGGGCAGAAGACACTGAGAATGACTGATAGAGTATATCTCTTTATGCACATAGCGATGCTTAGAAATATAGACGGAGACGGATATGTATGATACACGGAGAAATAAATGTCTCCTCCGCACCGCAGGGAAAGACACACGCGTGGAAATGATTTTCAGCTGCCGAAGAACATGTGAATGGCAGAAGAACAGAGACCACTGAAAGAGAAAACATGAGACTATGTTAGAAACTTTTACATAAACTAGTCAAAGTCAACAGAGATAGTGGTCTTTGGAGAAAAATCTGTGTAGAAGAAGTGGTGAAAACATTGGTAATATAATCTCCTAAAAGGATATGATTACACAGCAGCCCTCTGGTCTCTTCTGCAAGGCAAAAAGAAAAATTTGCCTTCCCGTTTCCTCCAGCTCTCAACGATCAAGACGCAGCCTCGTCGTGGGGAACCATGCAGGTTAATGGCGCTTAGCTCCTCAAATGAAAGGTGCGGGAAATCGAATCCTATTCCGCCGTGAAATCAGTTTCACAAACATTGTAAGCTCTATCCCCAGATCATAAATCCCTCCAATTTTTGTAACTTTCTTCAAGATAAGCGCATTTCACACCTAAAATTTTGCTGCGTCTCACAGAAAAAGTGCCTTGCTCTCTGGGAATTTGACTTGGTGACTGAAAACAAATAGAGGGTTGGGTGAGAATGGGATTTGCTATCCACAGAGTTTTCCTTTAAAGCACAACTTCTGGATTTGCCTTCTGGGATCCTCAGGTGTGCTCCAAGCTCGTTTGCTAACTGACTTGATTTAAAAATATGTACATGCTGCAAAGGCGAATATATACTCTGATGACTTGTCAAAACCTGGAGCCCCGTGCATCAGCAAGAGGGCTTGCGCGTGAATATCAGTGATGTGTTTTAGTTGCTAATGGTGCATCCATATACGTCTGTTAATGGTGACCCACGGAACAGAGCAAAGCAAGACTGAATGACGGCATGAACTGGTTCGGGAGGAAAGGCATTCCGTGTCAACATTGTGAAGTATCTGCCACTGTCTTGACAAATTAAAAACTGTTCTGAAACACTAAAATCAATCCAGTCCACATATCGGTGGGTGTTGACATTCAAACCCCTGTCCCCATCACAGACACCAGCCAGAGGCATGGAAAAGGAGCATCTTGTACAGGATGATGGAGCCATGGACCAGAAGCCACGGACAGTGATGGAGTAAGGATGCTTCTCCCCTGACCATCACACCTACATGCAAGGAAGATCTCTTCCTCTTGGGCAGTGGCTACAGAGCAATGTGAGGTGAGGAATCCTTCAGTGTGACTACACTGAACCACTCTTTTGTGTCCTGACCTGCCCCGGATCAGAGATATCTCTGTAAGTCAGCTGAGCCTCACGGCTCTTAAAATAAGCAAGATGTCTTTCAAAGTCAGAGTTGAGTGCATCCAGCCTAACTCCTTTGCTCTTTGCAGACTCAGCTCATGAGCACAGAAGAGCCAAATCTCCTAGAAGAAGTGTACACAGGAATGGAGGGAAGATCTTCACCTCCCTTATTGTAACAAGAATGGCTGATGCTGGACATCAGCACATTCCTAGGCCCAGAAGACGCTGAGCCACAGGGCGGCCAAGTCAAGCATCCATCTCGCCATCTTCCTCCTGGGTCTTCATCCAAGAGGGCTAAGAGTAGATGCCCTCGTCAAGACTTGGACCTGAATGTCCACAGCAGGTAGAGTGACTGGGTTAACACAGCTGCACACACATCCACAATGAAAGCAAGCAAAGGGACTGAACCAACGAGATGGAAGAAAACCAGTCTTGTACGTAGCCAAACCATGAACATGCCTCCCTGGTCTGACCGGGCAGAACATGCTTTATGAATGAATAAGTGCCAGGAAAATAAAAGAGATGGTGTGAAAAAGATAAAGTCTTAAATCACAAGATGCAGATAGGGAAGAACTCAAAGGAGGTACAGACACCGCTGTCATTATGATGGGGGGACTTAACAGATGTTGTCCAGTAGTTGCCACAGCCACCCGGCAAACGTTTTACTGAGCACAGAGAAGATGATCGATGCAGAGGAGATGATCGATGATGCAGGAGCAGGTGGACACAGTCCATATCCATCCTGGGGCTGGGGGAACAACTGAAAAACTAAATATAGTAAATAAAACACTTCTTCCTCCTCTCTCTTCCTGCCTGCCTCCCTTCGTTTTTGCCTATACTTTTCCTAAAAAAAAAAAAAAGAACAGAGGTGAGATGATTCAAGCAGCCCACTTGGCATCATGGACACTAACAGATGAATACGCTCAACACTACAAGTATTAATGTCTTCAGCATATAGACAACCGTTTAAATTGATGGTATAATGCACCAAAACCCAAGTTCTAATACCTTTCAAAAGACTGAAAACCCGTACTTGGGATCACTGGAAAGTATGCTTGGAAATACCTGCACGTTTGGGAAATTCAGAAGTTTGTGTTATCCATATGCAAGTGCAGAAAGCTTCGTGGAAACTGGAAAATATGTTTAAAAGAACATCAAACCCTTTGGGTGTCCTCAGAACAATACTGAGGGAAGCTGTGCTTTCACACAGAGAAAGAGCAAACATTCCTCAACTTACCACAAACTTCCGAAGCCACGATTCACTGAATGTGATTCCAGGGCTGCAAGGCATGATGGAATATCTTAGTGTTATTCTGCAAACCGTGCCTTATGACTAACTTTTTCTTTGCCTGTATCTGCAATTCAAGACGGAATTAATCATGGCGAGACGGTTTGACTCGAAGAGAGATGAATGATCCAGACTGTAAGGAACAGTCTGACTGCTTGGAAACGAAGGTAGGAAGGAGGTCATGCTGCTTCAATGGGGCTTGATACTCGTCTTTTAACAAGATTTTCAATCTATTTTTAAAATTAATTTCATTGAAAGGACATTAGCTCATCACATGGTAGATAGAGGCACGCATGATGATGTGATTATTAGAAATTATTAGACATCCACCTCTGCAGGGAGACCTGAAGCTTGCTAGCCACAGTCCAAGTCTGTCCTCTCCCCACCTGCTCCACCTCTCGCCCCCTTCCCTTCCAAACAAGAGCAGTGAAAGAAAACGAGTAGACGAACACAAGTTTTCCCGTGATGGTTTCCCAGTCAGTGAGTCAAGTCACACTCCCTGAGTAAATATCAAGCAACATTTCCCCTCTAGTAACACCCCCCTGCCCAGGACTGGTCATTCTTTCCCATTGTTTGTCTGGTGGGATCAATCGTTCCGACTTGTCCAAGAATCGTGACCGATTTCAGGGAAGTGGGAACCACACCAAAACAATCTGCATCCTTGTAGGGCTGGAGGATGGGGACATTCACTCCTGGCTCCCTCTTCCCTGGCGTGTGGGGCGAGGGTGGACATCAAGGGTACGAGGCAAAGTCCTCTGAGCTTTCCTTCCTTCTCCTGTAGCCCGAGGACATCGTCGCCGAAGCCCATGTTTTCACGGTTCCACAAATGTCTTCAGAAGATTACAAGGGATTCTCCTCTCTTGGCTGTGTCTGTACTTGGAACATCCTGCAGGTCGGGTCTGTTCACCCGAGGCAAAAAGCAGCAGCTGTGGGTCAGGGGTGGGAACAGCCTTCTTGGTTCCGTCTGCATGTGGTGACCTTGAATCTGGAGGCCAGAAGGTGCAAGTCCAAGGTAGCCAGCCTCCCAGCCTCGTGCTTGGACCCACTGAGACCAGAAGGCAGGAGACTGTCGGTGCATCGTGAACAGACCGTGAAAGAGAGAGGACTGCGCTTGTGAGGTCTCGTCAGCTGGCTGTGGTCTGTGGTCAAGCCATTTACCAGGCTACTCTTAATTTTTTTTTCACTTTGAGACAGAACAAGTAGAAACCAGACTTGTCATACAGCTCCAGTGTCTGCAGGGCCCCGCCTGCCTCTCCCTGTTTCCATTGGCACTTAAATTTGACCAGATCATCCCTTGAGATGATGTCACCCCTTTCAAGTGCTGGCTGTGTGGTCTGATAAGCCAAACTCCCCCAGGGCATGTCCTTCCTTCTGAAGACTTCTCCCTCTTGTTCCAACTGCCATTATCAGGCCTGAAAGAGGATGGTGAAGGTTCTCTGCCCATCTGATCTACATCTTCTTAACCCCACTGACACCCCACTGTCCCTCCAGCGTCAGGACTGTGCGGGACTCACCCCTAAGGCTCTGTCCCTCAGTGCTTCCCGTCATGTCCATGATCACAGGCGACCTGGCCCCTCCAGAGTCTCCAGTGAGTCACGCGCAGCGCACGCCCACCGTAACGCTCCTGCTCTATGCATTTCACCAGTCTGGTTTGCTTTACCAGAAAGAAAGGTCCTTCCTTCTTTGGTCTGGGGATCTGCAATGTCACCAGCCAGAGCCACCGACGCTTGAGGATTTCTCATCTGCCAATGTCCTTACCAGCTTCTCTCCTGACTTTCAGCTCTTGGAAGGAAAGAGCACATCTGGTGAAGCGCCTCCAGACGCCCCGCAGCCATGCTGCTCAGTGTGGGTCAATGACAGACTCATCCATGCCTGTCTGTCCAGCTCATTGTCCGAGAGACTGGGGATAAGCGAGGACTCCAGTTGGGAGGAAAAGCAGTCAGTTCTGCTCACCGACCTTCAACAATTGCCGACAAGCATCATTTTCTAAACTTCCCTCCAAGAGAAACGTAGAAGGTAAAACTGCAGACAACTCCCCATTGAATTCATGCTGCCCTCCTCCCATCTTCCTGATGCCCCGGTCTTGCTCCGAGAGTCAAACACCAGTGACCACTTGACAGGAAGCGTCGCTGGCGGGTTTTCCACAAAAGACCCCTAAATCCGCTTGGTTTTATATTCTTACCTAAGAGAAGGGCGTTTCTGAATCTACACTGGGACAGGTGGCTGGACTTGGCGCCACAAACTTCATGCTGACAATGTCTGCGGACATGTCATTTTTCTGGAAACAATCCTCTTTAAAGCAGGAGGCTGACATTCCTCTCAAAGAAAAACAAAAAGGGCGCATCCTGGGGACACACGGCAGAGTAACTATTTGACTTGAAAGCAATCATCAAAGAGTTTTCTGAGCACTGGAGGGAAAAAGCAAACTCCAAAGATTATCCTTTCAGGTTACTCAGAAACCACGCCGCTGAATTTATGTGTCGCTCAGATGACAAGGTCATGACTCCAGGCAGGGACAGACCAGTGTGGGTAAAATTGATGCAGACACATTATTTAAAAGGGATTCTCCTCTCTTGGCTGTGTCTATACTTGGAAGATTCTGCAGGTAGGGTCTGCTCACCCACAGAAAAGAGCAGGAGCTCTGGGTCAGAGGCTGCAAGTCCGAGGCTGGATCCCAGCTTGGTAGCTAGCCTCCCGGCCAGCCTCCCGGCCTCGTGCTTGGACCCACTGAGACCAAAAGGCAGGAGACTGTTGGTGCATCGTGAACAGACAGTGAAGGAGAAAGGACTACACTTGTGAGGCCTCGTCAGCTGGCTGTGGTCTGTGGTCAAGCCATTTACCAGGCTGTTTTTACTTGTTTTTTCACTTTGGAATTGAGGATGCATGGAGATTAGTGGAAAGCAGACACCTAATACACCCCCAGCTCCTGATAGGTAAGTCTTTGTGGAAAGGTCTTCTCCCCTCAGTGGGACTTGGATCAAGCAGAATTTTGTATAAATACCGGATATAGCTTCTCGCATTATCTTAGGAAAGGTTGTGACTTCCTGCTTGGTAGCAGGCTCATTCAAGACAGATGATGACAGACAGATGGCACTACCAAGAACAATGGGTCCGTTCCCTTAGCGGACTTTAGTCAGAAGACACAAACCAAAGTCTCTTTCCGTGAAACGGTGCATCAGTGTAACCAGTAAGGAGGCAGTAAGACAGAGCA
>RJWH01011758.1:0-10969 GCA_004363575.1 Solenodon paradoxus | reverse complement strand
AAGAGAATGGGAGGGGCAGAAAAGGGCAAGAATCCTTCCGAGGCATCGTAGCGGAAAATCTGACTCAAGTGCAGACACCCTATGAGCCTTTTTCTAACTTGAAGCAAAACAAGCGCCTCCTTCGTGCCTCTGTTGAGTACTCTCGGTCACCACCTAGTGGGAGGTCGCTGCAACCCAAAGGCTCACCCACGGGACCTGCAGACCGATGAGGCCCCGAGACAACAGGAAGAGGGGGATGGCACCTCTTACTTTAGGTCTCTGATAATGCCTCTCGGGGCCACGGGACCACCTTCGTGGAAGGTCAGAGGTTCCCGGAGCTGACAGAGACGCTCAGTCACGACTGACGCCTCCCTGTCCAACTTCCAAGGAGCATTTCCACGCTTCTGTACTCCCAGTTCAAAGATGGGACCGCAGGGTGCTGAGGGAAGCACAGCGTGGACATCCATGAAACTGTCTGAGGGACAAAAATCTGGGGCACTCGAAAACGTAGCTGAGCTCGGGTTTTTGGTTCCTGTATTTCACATGCCACTTCTAGGTGTAGGTAGACTCGCTTTTTAAGTTCCCGAATGCAAAAAATAAAATTTCTTACTGAGAAGTTTCAGCTCTGGGGGCAAGGAGCTACCCTACCTTGCTGCTAACTGCCTTCCTCCCGGAGTTCTTACACTCAATGCGAATGTTATTCACTGAACAAGAACAAGACGTGGTAACAAATGCCACAGCAGAGGTGGCACAGGGAGGCTCCGGTGGGCGAGCGGGGGGCGCATGAGGAACAGGAAGTCCAGTCACCTGGGACTGTTTGGAGACAAGCCTGCAGGGCCGCAGCGCAGCCCAGCCCGGGGCAGGGGAGGAGCCAAGGAGCACGGCCGGGTCGGTGAAGGGAAGAGACACGTTCACATGCCCGGGACAGGCCACTAAGAACAACTCTAGGGTCTGGAAAGTTCCACCTGCAGGATGGGGGCAGGGTGAGCCTGCCCCAGGCGGGTGCAGACGCCACGAGTGGATGCTATGATCAGGCAGGCTGAAACCACTGGCCCGGAGGGGCGTGGGTGGTGAGAGAAGGGAGTGGAGCTGCCATCCCTGAGGCTGACCTACAGGAGGTGGAAACTGTGACTAAACGAAGCTTTCAGAAAGCCTGCCACAGAGAAGACGAGGGCTTCTAAACAGAAGATCACTAAATGCAAGGTGCTTTAAAAGAATTTCTACATTTGTCATAAGCAGGTAGTTTAATCAGCAGAAGTGCTTGCTCACATTTTTGGAGGTGGGGGTCCAGATCAAGGTGTCAGCTGATGTGGCTCCTGGTGAGGGCCCTCTGCCCGTGCCCCCGCATGGCTCTCTGCTGTCAGTTCTCACAAGGGCATTAATCCCAGGCACCCACCTCAGGACCTCATCTAAACCTCATTACCCCCCAAACGCCCCACACCTAGTGCCATCACATTGGGGGTTAGAGTGTCAGCAGATGAATGGTGGGACATTAATACTTCACTCCATGACCATGGAACCATGTGTGTTTCAAGGTGGAAAATGGAAACGACAGCGTACGGCAATTATACGCCTCGTGATAACCAATGAAAACTTGATCCAAGAGACGGCTGTGCAGCACCCTGAACAAACTTAGTGCCGCCAAAATGTATAGTTAATGAAGGTGAAGATTGTAACTTTCATGTTATACATATCTTATCACAATTAAAAATACCTCAGTCTAAGAGAGGGCAAGAATGGGAAAAATGAAAACAAAGCAGAAAACATGGAAAAAATAGAAGACACAAAATAAAATGGTACAAGTAAATCTAAATGCATAAGGAATTAAGATGATGCTAATGGAAGAAACAGATTAAATGGATTTTTAAAAAAATCCAGCTCCTTTTTCAAGAGCAGCGTCTGATACCTAAGGACACAGGAGGAAAATGGAGTGTTGAGAAAGACGCGCCAGAGGTGCGAAGCAGAGAAGGCAGCAGAGCTCGAGCTAAGGGACAAACAGGGGAATCCAGGCGGAGGCGCTATTCACTGTAAAGGGGGTCACTTCATAGCGCCAAAGAGTTCAGTTTACCTGGAAGGAGAAAACTGTTCTAAAATGGAAAAGCTGCCCTGAAAATAAAGCCAAAATTTACAAAGTCCTTGTAGAAACGATGGCAGTCGCCACACACTCCCCGCCACAGGGAGATCAAGCAGACACAATGGCCGAAGTGAAGGACAGCAGTCTCCCAACAGAGGCCAAGACTGGATGACAGACTTCTGGGCACACCCGCACCCAAACTTGATGGCTTGCTCTGGTCACAATAAACCCTGAGGACTGCTGTCATGCACGCCACATTCCCTGACCGAGGTGCAACAGAGCTGGAGTTTGATATTTTTTATTTGTTCACTTGTTAACTTTTTTAAAGGAAAGGTGCAGGTAGGAGCAGGCAGGCAGGAAGGCAGGGAGAAGCATTTACTAAGTTATTTATTTTTGGTTGTTGTCCCCAGTCCCGGGATGCGAGCCTGGGTCACTGGGATGCATGTGGACCAGAGGCCACATGGGTGCACCTGAAGCTTGATTTTGTAAAATGGTAACTAAAAAAACAGAAAGTCACACGGTAGGAAGTTTAAAAACACATCCATGAATAACCTGTGGGCCAAAGACACCAAAAGGAAATAAAAAACCTCTTGGAACTGAATGGTGAGACACAGACTGGTGGGGCATCTTGTTGAGGACCAGCTTTAAATGCTTTTATTTGAAAAGAAGGCTGGAAATCAACAAGGCAACTTTACAATTTAAGAATTGAGAAAAAGAAAACCAGAGAATATACCCCAAGAAAGTAGACGCAGTAATGAACATAAAATGAGAAATGAATGCCCTGGACGACAGACAGAACGCAGGGTAATAATGTGACACCACGTGCCTGGATACGGAGGGAGGAGGCACAAGTAAACAATACGCGAATGAGTAGGAGACAAACGCAGATGCTGCAGAGGTTTCAAAAGGATGACAACAAACATGTGGTGACTGGCTGGAGGGCAGTGTGGGCTGCCATTTATGAGAAATGGGGAACCTAGACATTTGAATTTATTCGAATGTGAATGTATAGAATAAGTTACCACAACGCAAATGGGGAAGAAGATGCGAACGACTTCACCCTAGTCAATTTAGTAACAGACAAAATGGACATAAATATTCCAGAGACACGCTGGCCTGCACAGGTTTCGACGTGTACGCACGTCCATCGAGCCGTCCTTCCCGGCAGAGGCCCCACTCGAGCCTGCACTCCCACAGTGGGGCCCCCTCACGGCTCACTGCAAAGGACGCACACACCACTGCGCGTGTGGGCAAGGGGGTGGCGCAAGAGGGGCAGGAGCCAGCCCACTAGTGGCTGGCACGGGGCATTTTCTTTCTTTTCATGCTTTTGATCTTTACAAAATTGGTGGGTGAAAACAGCATCTCTGACGATCACTAGGCAGAACTCCTGTCTTCGGTGGTCGCCCATATCTCCCCTTTGGTGAACTTCCGCTGGCCATGTGAACACAGCCATTACTCATTTAAAAATCTGCCCAGTAATTGTTACCATGCCCAGTCAGAAGCACTGAGCTGGGCTGAGCTGTTGGTCATCTGTAGCTGAACTATTTTTCCCATTCCAAACTCTTTAAATAAAATACTAAGGTAACTTTGCTTTACGAATTAATATAAACCCATGTCAGGTTCTCCAGTCTTCATATATGTCAACGTAGCCTGCCCCCCACCAAATTACCAAGAGTTCTTCACCACTGTCCCTTGGGCTCTGTCCCCATTACCTCCCGCCCCGTTCCCTACTGGTCACCTCAGTTCTATTGCCAGTGTGCAAGGGTGGGTTTTGTTTAGTCTGTTCCTTGTTTTGCCTGTTCACCTTCCACCCATGAGTGATGTCATCTGGTAGTATTCCACGGAACACATGGACCACGTCTTCTTCATCCATTCATCTGCGGTTGGGCACTCAGGTCGTTTCCAGCTCTTAGCTGTTGTGAACAGGGCTGCAGCAAACATGGGGGTGCAGACATCTCTGCGGATGGGGGCTTCTGCATCTTTTGGGTAGATGCCCACATGTGGAATGACGGGCTCATATGGGATTTCCATCTTCAGTTTTTTCAGGAATCTCCACACTGTTCCCCAACTAATTTGCACTCCCACCCAGAGTAAAAGTGTCCCTTTTCTCCACATCCTCCCCAACACTCGTTGTTTGCATACTTTTGGATAATAGCCAATGTCACAGGTGTAAGGTGTTATCTTGTTGTTTTCACTTGCATTTCCCTGATGGCCAGCGAGGAGGAACATAATTTCATGTGTCTGCTTCAAGTCTTCTGTATGACTTCTTTGGAGAAATGTTTCTCCAATTCTTCTGTCCATTTTTTTCCCATAGGAGTACCTGCTTTTCTGTTGAGTTTTGTAAGTTATTTGTATGTTTTGAATATTAAGCCCTTGTCAGAAAAATGGAATGTAAATATCTTCTCCCACTTAATAGGTTGCCTTTTTGTTTTGGTGATAGTTTCTTTTGCTGTGCAGAAGCTTTTCAGTTGGATGTAGTCTCACTTGTTTATTTTTGTTTTTGTTTCCCTTGATGCTGGAGTTGAGCCCCCAAAGACCTTTCTTCTAAGATTGATGTCATGGAATGTTTTTCCTATTTTGTTTTCCAAGAATTTTATGGTTTTCGGTCTTACACCCAAGGCTCTAGTTCATTTTGAATTGAATAGTCTAGCTTCATTCTTTTACATGTGACTGTCCAGTTCTCCCAACATCATTTATTGCAAAAACTTTCCTTTCTCCATCGCGTGCTTTTGGCTTCTTGGTCGTAAATTAACTGACGGTAGGTGGGTGAGTCAATTTCTGGTGATTCAGCTCTCTCCCACTGGTCGTGCATCTGTTGTTACTCCAGTACCATCGCTCTGACCACTATCGCTCTGCAGTCTAGCTCAATGTCTGGAGTGTCAGAGGTGTCTGCAAATTTTTTCTCTTTTTCTCATGACTGCTTTGGCTATTTGGGGCCTTTTGTTGTTAAGTATATTTCAAAGTAATCAACCCTTTTGTGTCTATTGTAAATGGGGTAGTTTTCTTGATTTCATTTTCTCCTTATGTATTGTTTGAATATAAAGCTCCAACGGATTTCTGTGTACTGATCTGCAGTCTGCCACTTTACTGTATCTGTTCACTAGTTCGAGCAGTTTTCTGATGGAATTTGTAGTGTTTTCAACATATATACATACTCATGTCATCTGCAAATAGTGATTACTACTTCCTTTACAATTGGGATTCCTTTTATTTCTTCTTCTTGCCTAAATGCTCTGGCTAAGACTTCCAGTACACTGTTCAATAGCGGTGGTGACAGTGGTCAGACTGGCCTTATTTCTGATTTTAGAGGAAAGACTTTCAGTTTTTGACCATCAAGTATGATGTTGGCTGTGGGTTTATCATATATGGGCTTTATCATGTTGAGTGTGTACCTTCTACCCCCATTTTATGCAGTGTTTGCATCTTATGCAGTATTTTAAAAAATCATAAATAGGTGTTGAATCTTCTCAAAAGCTTTCTCTGCATCTGTTGATATGACCACGTGGTTCTTCTCTGTGCTCCTGCTGATATGGTGGATGACATTAATAGATTTACGTACGGTGAACCATCCTTGCATCCCTGGGATGAATCCACTTGGTCATGATGGATGATCTTTTTGATGCACTGTTAAATTCGGTTTGCTAGCATTTTGTTGAGAAATTTTGCCTCTATGTTCATTAGTTATACTGGTCTATAATTTTCTCGGTGACATGTCAGCTTTTAGTATCAGGGTGACTGATGTTAGCCTCACAGAAAGTATTTGCTGTTGAGTGTTCCCTGTTCTTCAAAATTTTGGAAGAGTTTGAGAATAGGTATTAATTCTTCTCTAAAGGTTTTTTTCATAGCAATGTCATCCACTCCTGGACTTTTATTTTTAGGGAGACGTCTGATTAATTCTTCAATTCCCTAGACTCTGATAGTTCTGTTCTGGCTTTCTGATTCTTCCTGATTCAATCTCGGTAGAATGTGCATTTCTAAGAATCTGCCCATGTCCTCAAGTTTACCCAATTTATTGGCGTAGTTGTTCATAGTAATCTTTATATGATGTTTTATATTTCTGTGGTATTTGTTCTCATTTCTCCCCTATCATTTCTGATTCTAGTTATGAGAGTTTTCTCTGTTTTTCCTTGTGAGTCTAGTCAATGGTTTGTCTCTTATTTTTTCAAAGAACTAACTTTTGGTTTCAATGATCTAGACTTTTCTTTTTTCATTTCTGCTCAAATTTTTATTATCTTCTTTCTTCTACAACTGTTCTTTATCTAGTTGCTTTACATTTAGGATTAGATTATTTGCAATTTTTCTTGTTTCTTGGGTGGGCCAGGATTGCAGTGAACTTCCCTCCTAGTACTGCTTTTGCTGCATCCCAGAGATTCTGGTAGCTCGTGTCTTTGTTCTCATATGTTTCTAGCTACTTTTTAAGTTATTCTTTGATACCCTCTTTTACCCAAGTGCCATTCAGAAGCATACTGTTTAGTCTCCAATTATTTTGGAGTCTTCCAACTTTCTTCTTATGTTGATTTCTAGTTTTAAACCACTGTGGTCAGAGAAGATGCTTAGTATGGTTTCAATCTTTGTAAATTTGTTGAGACAGGTTTTGTGTCCAGATATACGATCTAGCCTTGCAAATGCGCCAATACACACTTGAGAAAAATGTGAAGTCTGTAACCACTGGATGGAGCATTCGCTATATGTCTATTAGACGAATTTATTCCAACTGATGTTTTAAAGCTGTTGTTTCCCTGCTAATTTTCTCCCTGGTTAGATTGTCTGCCCATTGCTATAACTGGGGTGTTGAGGCCTCCTACTATTATTGTTTGGCCGTCAATGTCTCTCGTCAGTTCTAATAACACTCACTTTTATGTGTTTTGATGCGCCTTCATTTAATGCATATATATTAAGCATTACGTCTTCTTGCTGGAGCAACCCTTTAGTCACTGTTATCCTCCTTAGTTGGAAGTCTAGTTTATCTAATTCAAGTATAGCAGCTCCTGCCCTTTTATTCTGTTACCATTCAACTATAGAATTGTCTTCCAATCATTGACTTCGAGCCTGTTTATCTTTTGAAAGGTGACTTTCCTGAACGCAGCAGTTGGGTTATGCTTTTTTAACGCACTCAGTCACTGTCTTTCGGTGAGTTCAGTCCATTAACATTGAGGATGCCAATCCAAACACTTTAGACTCACCCAAGCCCCCCCAAATTGTACCAAGCACACATTCACCAAGCATTTCATTTGTCAAATACGATGCTTTTGATGACAGCTGGGGGTCACCAGCAGTGCTTTCTGCTTTTCCTCATCCCCTTTCTAGAAGGGCCCTGTAAGCTGCTTCCCATTGTCCAGTTATTAGCCCATCACAAAGCTCCACCCGGGACAATGCCCCAAGTTACTGCTCAGTGCTTTCACAAGCACCGCTTCACAATCTCCCCAAGAGCTCGGCGACATACCAAAGCTGGGTATGTGGGGCTCAAGGAGAAAAAAGTGACTTGACAGTTTGAGGGTGAGGAGCTGCGAGTTAACCCTGAGGTGACATGGTTCCAAAGGTCACCCACTCAGGGAGACGGGAGGAAAAAGATCCAGGGCTCCTGGATCATGCCTGCTGTGGCCCCACTGCAGTGGCCTCAGTCTGCCTTGAGAACTCAGGACACACAGACGCCACCAAACCCGCTTTTAGGTTCTGCCTGCTTCTACCCAAGCCCCGCACGACATGGGACTCTTTTCATATAAAGTGGTATCAAGATGCTTAGAAGTCCCCTCTCCCCATAATTACAACAGTGCTCACGATCAACCAAGGGAGAGGTTTACTCACACATGGCTTTTTCACAATCAGTTACTCAAACTACTGACAAATGGCAAAATCAATTCCAAGAGTCTTTTTTTCTATTTCTGTTGCCTAAAAGTGTAGACTTCGAATTGTTTATAAATGAATTCAAGAGGCAAAAATAAACTCAGATAATTCAGAATGTACTGAGGACAGCACATATGCTTTCTATGCGATAAGCTCCTGGAATTAGCAATGCAAAGAAAATGCGCCGCAGTAAAAGTATCAAAAACTTAAAAAAATGGATTTAATTAATGACACAACACACCCCTCTACATCATCATCTTCATTTTCTTACCTTCACAGCAGTGGGTGTCATAACCTGACCTAAACTAAAACTGAACTTTGTTGGAATTTTGAGACTCAGGAGCTCAGCTGAGCACAGAAGATGCACTCCGGGACCACAGTCGCCACCCCAGGCACAGGAGCAGGCAAGCAGGCAGGCACGAGTGCACAGAAGCGGAGGGAAGCCGACCCTTCGGCCGCCTTGCAGACCAGGGGGCTCCATCAGCCTCTCATGCCGGGTGTGTACTGTGCAGGGATGGGGAATGAGCTCCAGAAGCGTATAACCCTATGGGGAAAGCAGCAGTCCACCAGAAAAACGTCCTTTCTGGCCCTAGGGGCTGGCACTCTGCATCTTCACAGGGAGCAGACAGCCTTTCCAGCCAAGAACGCGGACCGGCAGTGTCCACCTCGCCTCTGGACTCAGTTCCCGAGGTTCCCTCCGGTTAGCTGGAAACCACAAAGGCCAGTCCCATGGCTGCTTTAAGCAGCACATCTGTTGGCAAAACACTAGTGGCGTCACACAGATATGAAGTCACACATCACAAAGGCACCTGAAAGCCTTTAAAATCAATTTCTCCTGTTTCCCACAGCTGCATAGGGAAGTCACATAGTTAAGTGATAGAGTCACAAAGGATGTATGTTTAAAAAGTAGGGGAACCGGGCATGCCCTGGTTGAGTAGTGGTTAGTTCAATCGCCTCCAAAGGAATGCAGGTTGTATACCCCCGGGTTTGAGTCCCAAATCTGGGAGAAAACCACCAGTGTGAACACCTAAATACAAATCAAAACGCTTCTTCCTCCTCTCTCTCCCTGCCTGCCTGCCTACTCCTTCATTTCTGTTTGCACCTTTACTTAAAAAAAAAGTGGTGGGAACTGTGTGGGAACTATTTAGATTTTTAATGATGTATTCCAAGTTGTCAGATAACTGCAAATCCCCCAAAAGTAGGCTGACCATACATACTGTTTTAAATGGGACAGTACTGGTTTGCTGTTTTTTGTTTGTATTTCCCAATCATCCCATCATTTTAATAGATCGACTGCATCCTGTTTTTATTAAACCAGGGCCATCTTTAATGCAGGGCAAAAGGGGCAGTGGAGCTGCCCAGGGTCCCGTCTGTGGACGGAACAGCTGCCCCTTATGCCCCACATAAAAGACGCCCTTGCTGGCATTGACTGGGGTGGGCCAGGCCACTAGTACTGTTCCTGCCCCTGTGAGGAAACAGGAGTCACGTGGGAAGAAGATTCCACCCCCAACCCACATGCACCTGTTTCTTCAAAGGGCGCAGAACCCTGCAGTGTGGTTGAGTCACAGGGGCGTACTCTGGGGGTTATCTCTGGTACTATGGGAGTCATCTCTGGCACTTCGGGGCTATCCTAACACTGCAGGGGTATCTCTGGCACTATGAGAGTCATATCGGCACTATGGAGCTGTCTCTAACACTGCAGGGGTGTATCTCTAACACTGCAGGGGTGTATCTCTAATACTGCAGGGGTTATCTCTGGCACTATGAGAGTCATCTCTGGCACTGTGAGGGTTAGTGGGCATAACTGGCACTGGGATGGTTAAAGCGGCATGTGTTTTAGGCAGGACATCTACAGTGGGGCTTATAAGGACATAAATTTGGTTCTCACCAAAGATGCCAAAATTCCTTGCGCCAGCCCTGGCCATCTGTATGAAGTCCCACTGACCACGTGTCATTCCTATGTGATTGCCAATGGGCATCGCATAGGACTGACTTGTCACTGTCCTGGCTGCTGTGCTCCTGCTCAGACTGTTCCACCTCCTTCCCTTCCCTTGCTCCCAGCACATAACCCCATTCCGTTTTTTTGCCATCCCCATGTCCCGCTTTTGTCTTAAGGAAATATGGTCAGCCTACCCAAAAAGTACCTCAAATTTGACACACATGCCCTTTATGTGCAGCTTCTGACTTGAGACAGATTTGATCACCCCATAAACAGTATCATTCCTCTTGGCCACAGAGAAGCTAACGAGTCAGCAGTAGAGTGGGCTGCCCTCTATTCTGCTCCCCTGAGCATAAGAAAATCTTAGGGCAAGGTCTCAATACAGAATTCACCAATTCATTCACACATTTAATAAGTACATGTGATTCTAGGCACTGGGGACACAGTTCGGAAGAGGCCAAAAAACCTCTATCCCCACGGGGCTTAGATCTCAGCAGCGGGTCAACTCGCAAAGGCAGCACACGGCAGATGAGGAGCAGTGCTAGGCCAGAGGAGCTGGGAGTGGGGAGTAGCGACGGTTTTCAAGAAGGGCTACACTAGGAAGGTGATACCTGAACAGACTCAAAGGAGACCAAAATGGGAGCTATGTGATACCGGCTGGAAGAGCATCCCTGACAGAGGGAAGGGGAGGTGACAAGGCCCCGAGGCAGGGCTGTGCTTGGAGGGTCCAGGGAGCCTGCACATTGCGGGGCTGAACCACGAGGCCAAGGGTAGGAGCTTGGCCAGGACCCGACCAGCAGAGATGGAGAGAACTCGTCAGAGAGAATGAGCAGGGTTTGTGGATGAATGGGACACAGCGAGACAAGCCATGTGGTACAGCAGCAGCAGGCTCCTGAGGAGCAGGAAGACAGGGTTGCCGGTTACTGGAAAGGGGAGGAGCAGGGAAAGAGACTGCGTAGGGGTCCAGAGCTCGGGGTGGAACAGGACACGCTGAGAAGCCTGCCAGAAGTCAAGCAGAGATGCCAGTCAGCACGGGTTGAACAGCTCTGGAGCCGAGGGGCCCCGGGTGACGTGCACAGGTAAGAGGAAGCCCGAGGCTCACATGGACTGGGGAGCCATGAGACTGTGTAAGG
>RJWH01011757.1:0-10969 GCA_004363575.1 Solenodon paradoxus | reverse complement strand
TGATGAGGGACAAAGGCAAACCCAGAATGACCAGCACATTCTCTTAAAACCTACTTCCCATAGTATGGGATACAAATTCTTTACCAGACCATTTAAAATCCAATCTTCCTCCACTCTATTCTTGCTAAGCAACATCTGTCTACTGGTGAATCAAGTTTCAGCTAAGCAGTCATCACCTCGCCATCAGTCTCTCATCTCTGTCTCACTCCTCCCAGGCATCCTTCTGTTCTAAGTCTCATACCTATATATCCCTCCCTTACAATGCAGACTCTTTAAGAACAGGAGCCAAATTCTTTTACTTTGAATCCCCAATATTTAGCACAGTATCCGACCTATAGTGGATGTTTATTAAATGTTTATAAATGAGCATTCCCAGTCATTCTGAAGTATAGTCAGATTTCATATGCCATTAAAACATCCATAGTGAGAAAATCCAAAATGACAGCAAATATTGCAGACCTTAGAATCCATCCCTTCTTCACCATTCCTTCATTATTGCCATAATCCATCATCTGATACATCAACCCACAACTTCTACCACAGTTTCTTGAGTAGCTTTTCTGAGTTTTGTCTCTATCCAGCTAGTTTGTCTTTAATGTCATTCACTGGAGTAACTTTTCTTAAGGGTTGCTGTAATTACACTACCTTCTTGGCTCAAAAAAAAATTCTCAATCTCTCAGTCTCAATACTTATGCTCTCATGCCAGTTTTCCATAATCATCATAATGATGTAACAATTGTAAGCATTTATATTTGTAATTCTCAACAAATGTGTAATTTTACAGATGAAGAAACTGAGACTCAGAGTAGATGATGACTTTCAAAACATCACACAACCAACCCATATTTGCCAAATACAGTTGTGACTTCAGGTTGTCAGGGTCGAATGTCAGCTGAGTCATATTATCTACATTTCCCTTTCTAACCATATTTTTTCTCTTCTACACATACAGTTGTCTACTGTCCAAACCATATCCTGAAATATAACATGCTTTTTTTGTTCATCCTAGTTCTTGATTGAGATTTTGTTCCTCCATCCTTTAGAGACTCAAATTTCTCACATCTTCCAAAGCAACACAAGCCCCATTTCCTCTGTCTTCACTGACCTCCCTGTCCTGTTCATTTCTATAGCATTTCATGCAGTTGTCAGTATTAGCTGATTCTCATCATTATTTCCTGGTTCTTAATCAGTCCTACCGAAATCTCATGTAAGCAACCTGAGGACAAGTTCCTATTGTGCTTTATAAACCCTTCAGTATTTCTTGGCATAGACATAGGCCCATTGTAAATGACAGTAAATGCTGATTGTTTAAATGTTATTATTTTGTTTTAAATGAGCCTTTCTTTTTTTTATCTTTCTTCAGTGACTATACAAAGGATTTGCTGAGTCTAAGTAAAGTTTAGCTATCAGTCATTCTGTATTTCAGTTTTACAATATAATAACAGTAATTCTTATGAAGTTATTTTTTTCACTCAACATAAAACACCGAATGCAAACCATGGTGAATAATGAATTATAGCCACGCATTTCTTAATGACAGAATACATTCAGAGAAATGCGTTGTTAGATAATTTCTTTGTTTTGCAAGCATCGTGGAGTGTAATTATATAAACCTAGTTGTTGTAGCCCACTGCATACGTCAACCACATGGTTTACCCTAATGGGACCACTGCTGTTTGGGTGGTATGCTGTTGACAGAAGCATCATTAAAGGATGATGCATGTATGTACTTCACATATTCTGAATGCCATTTGGAATTTCAGGCTGACCTGAATAATTCAAAAACACTGATGTCATGCATTTTCATGCCCCCCCCAATGGTTTATCAAAGTGGAATATTTGATTGTTTATTAAAAACAAACCGACCATTTAGATCCAGATAAATGTAGTTGGCAAGTGAAGATCAGCCCCTTTCGTTCTTCATGTCACATCACACTGTTTAAGCAACATAATGATGAGAAAACTGTAGAGTGTATTTTCCAGCTTGTTGCTTCTTTCTTGGCCAAGAGCCACATTTTGTTTCCAAGTCATCGTCCTCTTTAACTACTCTTATTATGTTCCCTTGCCCTGCCCTGCCATTTTGGTCAAGTTTTTCTCAATATAGTTTTTTATGAATTGGTATAGATCTCATAAGTACAAAAGAAGTAATTTATCATAAAGATATGCACACATATGTATACATAAATATATATATGAAAGAGAATGAATCTCCATAATTGCTTGATAGAACATTTCTATAAAAATTCTTAGTGATGACTCGTAGATGTAAACTTTGTATCCTTTTTGTTTCTTTTTCTTTATTCCGACATCACTCTTTTTTCAACTTTCTTACACATTAATGATCCCAGTATAGGCATTTTCCAAGATTGATGGATGACTAGCTAAAAGGTTTCATAGCCCAAGGCAAGGAGAGGTCCATTAGCTTTGCATGGTCAATAATCTCCCTGGGTAATGCCCTCTTCTGAGATTTTATTGCTAATAAAACCCATGTTTTAATGTTCAGAAAAATTAAACACCATTGTAAGTTGTTCGTTCTTTAAATTATACCTGTCCTTGCCTTATTATTTTTTTGCTGTGTCTTCATTCCTCAAATATATTGGTGCACTCCTTTTATATATGTCCTTAAAACTTAAATTTTGCTTGCTTTTTATATATTGAGTTCCATACTTAGAAATTGATATTCATTTTCAAGGGACATATTTCCATAGTTCCCTTCACTAAAAGAATTAAGCATAGTATTCTGAAATGAGTATCTGTAATAGATATCTTTACACAAGCTGTTTATAACTGATGGATATACTAGGACTGCTAGGATTCCAAAGCACCAGCTGAGAAAATGAAAAAAAGAAGAAAAATCACTATCAATGGGGTGAGGGAGAATAGCTTAACTTTTCTTTGTTGCCGTGTTGATTAATGAATTGACTGACTCAGACTGAATATTAGACCATCTTTCCTATAGACCTCCCTTTTTCATTCAAAGAAAACTCCGTGGACCATTACTGAATATTCAGTTTATTTTTAAAATTTTTTTTAAAGGAATGGTGCAGGCAGGAATGAAGTTATGAAGGCAGGCAGGCATAAAAAGAGAGAAAGAAGAAGCATCTTAATTTTTATTTTGTTGTTCACACTGGTTGTTTCCCTCTTACCTAGAACTAGAACCCAGGTGTATGTGGCCTTGCGCTCCTTCGGAGATGATTGACCAAACTGCTGCTCCATCAGGGCATGGCTGGATGTTTAGTTTAATGCGTTGACACATCTAAAATGGTTAACTCTTTATGAATTTTAATTTTTAAATATTTTGAGATCACAAAATTTCAAAAACGTTCTTTGCATCTTCTGAAATATGTCCCAGTGGGTTTTCATTTTTATTTAAGACAGAACTAAAGGTAATAATGGGTCAATTAAAAGTAATAAATCTTATTTCAAGCGCAACCTTTGCAGCCAGATTAGCTCTAGGAAGTAGTTTAAGCTGATAGTTAATGAGTTGCACATCACCTCTTTGAAACAATCATTGGTAGCAATGATTTTGCCCTGTCCAGACAACAGGACTGTAGCGAGAGCAAAATAGAGGCAATGTGGTCAAAGTGCTTTTCCAAATAGAAATAATGGTGATATTGAGATAATCTACCAATAGAAATATAGGTTATGTACCAAATAGGTATATCCCTACCAAATAGTAAATATATTTAGCTGTATGTCAACCTTGCTACTTCCCTTGCTTTGAAATGTCTCCCTATAAATTACTTTCCCATAGGCAACTTGTAAAAGAAAAACAATCAAGGTCAAGAAAATACGCTCATGAGTTTTTCCTCTGTCATGTTAATAAGTAAAAATCATACCCATTATGACCTTACAAGTTGTAAAACCTGAGGGAGCCATGTTGGCTAATTTCGCTAACTGTTAGATGCTGGAGGATATTGAAGATTAATCCCTATACAGCATTTGTCTAATCATCCATTTCCTACCTGCCAATCTGTTCCATCTACTAATCATTCAGGCAAGAAAGGTGTACAAGTCCAGCCATTAGAAAACAAATGTCCAGACATAGTTAACTACCAGTGTGCCTGAATGCTTCATTTTGGATGAAAGTATATTGCCTTTGATAGAATCAACTGCATAGTCAATATCAGTTTGTCCTTTTCAAATCGAATGGATTTACCTTTCTCTATGGAGTTGTGTAGTATGCAAAAAAGGCTGTCCAATCAGATAAAAAAATTCTTCCAATGACATTATAATCCAGTCTAGAAAAACGACTCCATTTTCAAACAATAAGATGAAAAACTAAAAGAAGCAGCTTAAAATGGACAGTGGGAAAATTCTTAACATTTGGGCAGGAAATCTTCACATCTACTAACTCATTTGGTGTAAAAATCCATATTCCTTAATAAATTAAAAGAAATTTCAAATGTGTGCCATGCTTTCATCTGTGGTGATGTTATCATTTGAGCAAGGACAATTCATTGGAAGGGACTGCCACTCAGAGGGCAGGACACTTAGCAGCCAAGCCCTGGCCCTGACCGGGATGCTGTCTGTCCCCTCTTCTCCAGATATCGAAATACTCGCTGCTAAATGTCACACACTTTCCTTAAACTGACCAGTCACCAAAAAGAACTACAAATGCTCTTCTGATTTTGAAATAAAACTTTGCAGCCTCTCATTTCACTGTGACTAGGTTCCTGGCCACCTCGGAGGCGTTGTGTTAGATTTTACCAGTCACTTTCCCTTAGCTACGCTGACTTCCTTGCAGTTTCTGAAACTGCCTACTCCCACCCTACGGACCTTGGCTGGTCGACCCATCTCCCTGGACATGTCACCACTGGTTTCCACATGGCTCTCTACTTTTCTTTTAGCTCTCCCCTCATGTCCTCAGAGAAGTCTTTCCTGACCAATATTACCTCAATGTGCTGCCCCTACTCCGTCACTCTCTATCCCTCCAGCCTGCTTCACTTGTCTTCAGAGAGCTTACTGTCACCTTCCATTTTCTCTAGTGTCATTAGTAAATAAAACCTTTATTAATAACATATGGAAAGGGATAAAGGTAGACTGCCTGCCTTTGAGTCCCCAAGTGCTGTGCCTTCCTACCTGTCTTCCCTTGGGCAGGTTGCTTAGCTTTTCAGTGCCTACTTCCTCAGCATCCATTTCATAGTGTGCTTGTCCCATCTCTTTCCTTGGTATTAAGATACATCTTATTTACTCCAGCTTTCCAGCCAAGGTGACACTTCCTTCTCTTCCCTTGCCCTATGTCTCTTCTTCTTTCTTGCCTTGTCTATTTTCTTATTACTCAAAATCTCAGAACAGTGAGGTGGGAGTCACCTTCAGGGTTCATAGCATCTGGTCTATTTCCCTTTCTTAAGACTCCTACGTGGATAATTTCAGTGGTTTTGATTTCATCTCACATCTGATTTTCAATAAACACAAATATGTAACTGAACTGATTTTCTTCATCATACTTCAAAAATTGACTGCTGTCGTTTGATTATTTGATTAATTTCAGACTCATATTCTCATAGGAGGTGATAGGTATTTGGGATAAATGGGGTGGTTGCAGAATAAGTTTAGATATAGCTCATGTCCTTACAAAATTAGTAGTAAAAATATGAATATAAAAATCTATGTTTTCAAATAAGGAATCTTAATTTATTGATATTTTTTAAACATCCGAGGAATTATTTTTGTTACTAAAAGAAAATTTTTATTGCTGCATATGTGTTAGTGAATATTTTGGTAAAGTTGCAAAATTAAAAATCCATATTTCCTCAAGCAGTTGAACTCAATTTCAGATTTCATTACACTACTTAAAAGATCTATAGCTTTTAATCTAAAATTTAACATAATCATTTTTACTTATTTAATTAATGCTCATTAACTCCCATTTAACAGATTAAATTCCTTTAAATAATTAATTTCAAACTTAATTAAATTCTCTTAGAATTTTAATCTACATTTACAAATTTAATATATCTGATTTTTATAAATTCTTCAAAAACCTCCCAGGGCAGTACTATAAACACAGCCAACAAAATCTTCCTGTTTATTGAAGCAATTCCTATGTCTAATAGAGCTGAAACATTAATATAGTAAATCAGAATCATTTACATATTTAAATACTACTGTAAACTTAATGAAATTCTCTTACACCTTTCTAGTCAAAGTCACAAGTCTAATAACTTTCAAACTAAAATTGTGTCAAATGTCATATTCTCTAGTACATCAGATTATCTTAAATGTATTTAGCATTTTCAAAAGAAAACAGAGATTATCACTGAACTAGTAAAAGGTAATCCTAAATTTAATAAAAAACGATATTACTATTTTTTTAATATATTTTGTTTTGTTTTTATAGCTGCAAAGATGGAATTAGGGGTCCAAGATGGGAGACTCTAATTTCCACCCTGTGGTCAGGAAGGTCAAGAACAGAACACAGGAGCCCTTCCTTACAGAATCGGGTCTCTTTCCGACCTGATTCAGTTTAGCCAATCTCTTTACCACCTGATTAGATGCCATATTATTTCAATACCTTTTTCTGACTGGTTCCCATGAGCTACCATCAGTCAATCATAATTTTGTTTAAGACTATGTAGCATTTAAGAGTGTGGTCACCCCATCGCTTTCCTTGGCATTAAGATACATCTAATTTATTAATATCTGATAGTTACACTATGCCATACATAATGTATGCATACATGCTAACTATTTTCCTCTTGCATTAAGAAATCTTATGAATAAATATATACTGGTATTAAAATGAAAATCTAGTTTTGTTCATATTCATGTTTCATTTCAGAAATACACAATGGCTTGTTAGCAAATCTTGAACAAAAAGAGAGTAAAAAAAATCCAGTATTTTAAGTTTGATTGAGCTTCTTTTTATAGTAAAAGTCAAAAAGAATTTGAAAGCAATTCCTGTTTGGGGGAGGGGGCAGGATTCCACATACAATTTTCCACGTGTAACCTATTACGCATGAAAATATGAGCTGATGACCAATTTCAATGGCTAGAAACATGTATTCAAATCAAACTTCATTTACGGCCTTCCTTCTTTTCTTAAGCTGCCTCAATACATTGTGTTAATGGCACTTTAAACCCAGAACTAGAGAATAGAACAAGAGGACAGGAAAAGCAGATCAATTAGCTTTAAAGTACACTTCATTTTGTGTTTTAAAACCTTTAGCTCATCAAAAAAGTCTTCAAGGTGCGATATTATTGAAAGGAAATTTTCAAGTGCAGGAGTTTGCAAAGCTGACTGAGGAAGCTAGAAGCAATGAAGAAGCCGAAGGAAGAATGTCAGAATGAGCCTGAGGTTCCTGTGTGAAGGCCTTGCTTCCTAATTGCTACTATGCTTACAAGGACACTCTGTAAAAAAGAAAAATGCATGCATTGTTCAGCACCTGCTGTAAAAAGATGCTGGGACTCTGAGGCTTGCTGAAATCATTTTTTTATCCTGAAACAAATTGCCGAACAAGCCCTAGGCCATTTAATTTCCAAATACCAGTAATTAAAATGAGTAACATCGTCAGAATTTGGCAGGGCCACAGCTTTCTTTTCCCTTTTCATTTTCACATAAATTTCAATGAAGGTCAGATTTGTTGAAGGGAGGAGAGGAGGCGAAGCCTGCCGGCCGTGTGCTCATAGGAGGTTAAAATATGACTTGTTCACAGTATCCCTCATAGTTCAGGACTTAATGGTCCTTGACGGGGATAACCTAGAAGTTAATTTTACTCTGTGTCCCAAAAGCAGTCATTGTCAATGTAATCTTTCTTGTGGGCTGAAGGATATCACCAACAAATGATCTGACTTTCAATAGCAATTGACCAGCAATGTCTCGGACCAAAAGAGTCATGCCTGTGACGACTCATTGATCTGTCTCCTACTCAGAGTAGGAAAACTACTTTTGCTTTATCTCTTATACACTCCATTGTACATATCACTCCCTAGGAATTAGTTCTTAATAGTTCTCGTATTTTTTTCTTAAAGTCATAGTGTATCCAGCACATAAATTGTAAAATGCTTCAAAGTGCAGTGTACCCTTTTATCAAAAAAACAACCCCCCTGCTTTTTTTTTTAAAGAAAAGTCGCAGGCAGGAATGAAGGTAAATAGGCAGGCAGGTAGGAAAAGAGAGGAGACGAAGCTTTTTATTTTATTTCCATTTAACTGGGGTTATGTGGCCTGCCTCCTTTGGAGGAGATTGATCTAACAACTATTCCACCAAGGCGCACCAGAAAAAAAAAAAAAACTTTTAAAGCTATCACCAGCTCATTGTTTGAGAGAAGTGAGGTGACACAGGGCAGAGAAGGTACGTTTTGGTCTCAGTCTTTGTTTTTCATCTTAGTTCTGCCATGTCCTGGATGGACAAGCTGGATTGAGTTGTATCACCTCTCTTGGTCTCACTTTCTTAACCTATAAATTGGAAAGATTGAAACTTGCCTCTATGAAAATTCAGTGAATGGATACATGCAAAAGGGATTGACTTTCTGAATAATATCTTGAGTCTAATTTCCACAAAGACTCATCAAGGATAAGCAAATACAGTATTTCCTTTTCCTTTATCTAAAGAGAGCAGTTAAGCCTGACCTCCTTGAGGTTTGATTCCACCTTACCCAGATGGAAAAAACAAACAAACAAACAACTGTTGCTTTTCAAAACACCAGCCCCCTTGGTTGTTTTCCACAGTGGCCCAGTTAGAGAGAATGGCTGTCGGAATTTATGGAAGCTAGACAGTAAATGCCAAGGACATGAGCATGCAAAGAGCCTTGAGTGGCAGCACCTGCTGGGAGGGACAGTGCTGTAGTGGGGCTGCACTCTGTCATTGAGAGCCAGTAGAACATGTGGGAATGGAGAATCAAGGATCACCCTGAATGAAAACCTTTTAAGCACAGGTATAAGAACATATGGGATTGCATATTTGTCTATAGCATGGTTAAAGCATAATGTATTGCAGATATATGGTGAACAAGACTGAGGTCTGCCTGATCTTCTCTAATTGAGCCACATGATACTAAAAATTCAAAAGAAACAAGAATTATGGTGATTAAACCCAGCACTTTGTGTTCTTTTGAATTTGAGGCAACATTGGTTTATCGTACTGTGTGTCAGGTGTACAACTTCACACCTCAACACCATGTCCACCGCCACAGCTCTAAGTTCTCTTCACCAACACGCAGCTGACTCCCTTTACCTATTCCACACATCTCCCTCTCCCCCTGATCCGGGGGACCACTGTTGTGTTGTCACAATATAACAGCTTATATTTTTGGTTTGCTTGCTTTGATTCTTTATCTTCCACATATGAATGAAACTATATATTTGTCTTTCTTATTCTGACTTATTTCACTTATCATAATCCCCTTGAGAACCATCCATGTTGTCAAAAATGGCAATATTTCATCTTTTTTTACAAATAGTTGAGTAATTTTCCACTTTGTAATTATACCGCATCCTCTTTATTCATCCAGCAGTAGGCACTTACGTTGTTTCCATGTCTTGGCTATTGTGAGTAGTGCTGCAGTAAACGTAGGGAGTACATGTATCTTTTGGAAATACTGTCTTCATATACTTTGGATAAATACCCAGAAGTGGAATTGTCTCGTGTCAGTTTCTTGAGGAACCTCCATACTGCTTTCCACAGTGTCTGCACTGTTTGCATCCCCACCAGTAGCATTCGAGGGTTGCCTTTTCTCCACACCCCAGCCAACACTTGTTTCCTATCGTTCGGTAATGGCCATTCTCAACTGTTGTGATATCTCATTGTGGTTTTGATTTCCATTTCCCTAATGATAAGTGATAGAGAATATCTTTTTATGTGTCTGCTGATGATTTGTATGTCTTTGGGAAAATATCTATTTAGATTCTCTGCCCATTTTAATTGGGTTTTTGTTATTGAGTTGTGTGAGTTCTTTATATAGTTTTGATATTAATCTCTTGTCCGATGTGATTTTCAAATATCTTCTCCCATTCAGTTGTCATTTAATTGTAGTGATACTTTCTTTACTGTTCAGAAGCTTTTTAGTTTGATGTACTCCCATTTTTTATTTTCATTTTTGTTTTCCTTCGGAAGAGCTTATGTTTTTCCTATGTACCTTATGGTTTAATGACTTACAGTCAAGTCTTTAATCTGTTTGGAGTTAATTTTTGTGTGTAGTGTAAGATGGTGGCCTAGTTTCATTGTTTTGCATGCAGTTGTCCAGTTTCCTGAGCACTATTTATTGATTCTCCTTTCTCTGTTTAGACTCTTGATTCCTTTGCTATAAATTAGTTGTCTATATATTTGTGGGCTTATGTCAGATATCTCAATTCTATGATCTTGATCTGTGCACTTCTTTTTTTAGTCTAGTGCCATACTATTTTGATTACTGTGTTTTTGTAATATAGTTTGAATTCAAGGAATGTGATACTTCTTTTTTGTTTGTTTTTTTTTTTCACTCAGGATTGTTTTGACTACTCAGGGTCTCTTGTGATTCCATACAAATTTTAGTATTTTTTTCTATTTCTGTGAAGAATGACATTGGGATTTTGAGGCAGGTTTCATTTAGTCTATATATTGCTTTTAATGGCTTTAAAAATAATGTTAATTCTTCTAATCCATAATCACACTGCCTTTTCATTTCTTTGTGTCTTACTTTTTTTCATCAGTGCCTTATAATTTCCAGTATATAGTTCTTTTACTTCTTTGGTTAAATTTTTTCCTAGCTATTTTATTTTTTCTGATGCAACTTAAAAATGTCAGATTGACTTCCGGATGGTGACTCAATAGGACACACTTTCAGGCTGCTCCCCACAAACACACACACACACACACACACACACACACACACACAAAAATTCACCTATTTTCCTTAGACAAACACCAAGGAATACCGGCACTTCAGCTGGAGACAAATTGGCTGACAACTAACAGTGCCTGAGGGCACCCAGCACAGTCCAGAGCTAAGCCGCAGATTTGGGTTTTGGGATGGAGCTCAGGGGTCTCCG
>RJWH01011756.1:0-10978 GCA_004363575.1 Solenodon paradoxus | reverse complement strand
GGCCCGATGCCAAAAGGGGAGGCATTGGGCCAACCAGTGTTGCTCTAAGTTCAATCATCAGGGCAACCTGTCATTTCCACTGGGAAATGGACAGGGAGGCCAAGCCCAAGACCACCCTAAAAAATATTGGAAACCTGCATTATCCATACCCCATCCAGATGGCCCACAGAGTAGAAACTTAAGGAATGTTTGCTAACTCTCCCTTGCCACAGTGGGAAGTGCTGCAGTAGACCTGCCCACAAATGAAACAGCAACCTTGCCTCCAATGGAGTTACAGTTCATACAGGAGTCCTTGATAGCAACTACAAAGGGGAATTGATAGTCTTATCAGAACTAAGCAACCACATCAGTTGGTGAAAGGGGATCATATTGCTCAACTGCTTGTCCTCCCACACCACAAATTAGACTTATTTGCAACAGAGACTTGGAGAATTTGGTGGTAGAGAAAACAGACAGGTTTTTTTTTGGCAGGAATGCCTGGAAAAGGCTCAGCCTGATTGTGATGTAATTATCAATAGAAACAAATTTAAAGGTTTGTTTAACACTGATGTGGATGTTTCTATAATTGCTGAAAAGCACTGGTCAGCTAACTGGCCTCTGGAAGAGGTACCCATTGTCTTGACTGGAGTGGAGTCTATGACAAAAATCAGATAAAGTCAGTGTATCCTGCAGTGCCTGGGGCCAGAGACTCAAGAAGGAACTGTTCAACCTATATTGTGGCCATTGCTATCATTATGTGGGGACAGGACCTCCTGCAACAGTGAGGGGGTCCTACATTACTACCCCCTCTATTCCCACTCAGGCTAAACAAATTATGATGGCTCTGGATACAAACCCCTAAAAGGTTTGAGGAAAGAAGAACAAGGAACACTAAGTGCCTTAGAGTCAATAGGACAAATAGGCAGACAAGGACTCAGATATCCAAATTTATAGTAAGGGCTGCTGTAGTTGAGTGTGAAAACACTGGGATAGTGTGTCTGTGACTGTACACTCCCCAAAATAAGGTACAGTTATGTAGCTAGAGAGCAAAGGGCTGCATAAGGAAATTCGATGTAACCATAAACTTGCCTAAGCTGCTTGATGCAATGCTGTGTATGAACTCAGTAAATGGGTGAACAGAAGTAAAATTCTGGGTTCTTCAGTCTGAGAAAGACTGCTGGCCCCTTGTCCCCAGCTTTCTATCACCTCACTCTTGAGTATTTCAATCTTTTGTTCGCCCCTTCCTCCAACCACGTTCCTGGGAGCAAATCCAGGCATATATATTTTTCAACATGACAGTTTCCTTCCTTTGGATATATACCCAGAATTGGGATTGTTGGATCATATGAGTATTCTTAACTTTTTGTGAAAACTTCATGCAACTTTTATAGTGACATTCCCTAGAACCGTATACATGATTTTCCTTTTTTTCCCACATGCTTGCTAATGCTTCGTACCTCTTGTCTTCATGATCATAGCTTTTTCTACAGGTGTGAGGTGATATTGTGTTTTGATTTCCATTTTTCTGATGACTAGTGGTAACAGCTTTTTGTGTTGACCACTATATTTTCCTTTTGGAAAAAGGTGTATGTAGTTTCTTGCCCACTTTTAAATTGCATTGTTTGTTTTTGGGCTTTGAGTTCTGTGAACTATTTCTATTTTTCATATTAATCCTGTAATGATATATAGTTTGAATACATGTATTCTCATTCTGTGGATCATCTTATCATTTTGTTGACTGTGATGCTGTAAGCTATCCCTTGAAATATTAAAGAACAAATATCATAAAACAAAGAATAAATGGTTATATGGGGCCAGGGAGTGTGGGATAAGATGGATATTGTTTTCAATTAAAAATTGCAATGAGTAGTGAATAATTCCTAGAGATCTAACACAGTTCAGGCAATATAGACAACAAAATTGTATTATAGTTCGCTATAATTTATTGAGACTGTATCTTACTTATTCTAGCCACTAAAAAGCTATTACAATTATGTGATGTGATAGAGGTTAATTAAGGTTACAATGGCAATCATATTGCCTTATATAAATGTATCAAATAAAGATGTGTACCTTAAATCACCCAATGTTGTATGGAAAATATATTTCAATAAAAAGTAAAAAGATGGTGAGCCCTGGTCACCTAGGGATCTAGAACACCTGGGAGCAGTCACAGATACATCCCAGGGTCCAGGGTTCAAGATTTGGGTCCATGGTGAACAACAATTTTGAACGACTAAATAAAAACTAAATAAATGAAATATTTGCCTCTTCTTCTCTCTTCCTTCCTTGCTGTTTGTCTACTCACCTTCATTCCTGTCTGTATCTTTCCTTTAAAAAAAGAAAAAGAAAAAGAATAAAACAATTAACACTATTTAAAAATGGGTATCAGTACTAAACACACGTTACAGAAATAAGCAATTAGCCACTCGGTATATATAAAAAAAAAACATTCAACGTGAGTAGTTTCTAGGGGACTGAAGTTCAAATTCACAATAAGATACCACTTCCAAAACACCAGAATACCTATTATGTTTTTAAGGACAATAGGTAATTCTGAAAATATGGGGTAATTATAAACTTTGTTCTTGGTTGATAGGTATGCAAAATGGTGCAGTAGTTGTGAGAAAAAGTTTGCAATTTCTCAATAATTTAAATAAAGATTACCATCTAAACAGACAATTCCATTTTGAGCTTTATGCAAAAATAATAGAATCGTGGATAAAACATTTGCTTGCATATAAATACTATGGAGTCATGATCCACAACAGCCAAAATGGAGTGACGAAAGCAACGAGTGCCCACTATATAACAGAAAAACAGAATGCTTATTATGTATCCACTGAATGGAATAAAAGAATGATGTCCTCATCCTGCAAAGTGGATGAATCATGAAACGATGTCAAATGATATAAGCTAGATAAAAAAGGACACATAATATATGATTCCAATTATATGTACTATCCATAATAGGCAAATTCATAGTGACAGAAACTAGTCATACATGGGGTTGGATTGGGTGAAAATAGTAGTTTCTATTTAAGTGATGGAAATGTCTGTAATAGTGGTGATGGCTGCACAGAAGTGAGAAAATAATTCCAATGACGGAATATTTAAAATTGTTAAAATGTAAACTTTTTTAACAACATCTAGGAACATAAAGTAGAGATATAACCGTCTCTTAATTTCTTCATTTTATGATTTATAAACCATTGTTGCATAAAGAAATGAGTTAGATGAGTAGAAACATGAAAAAGTCTTAAAAACAATTGAGATGTATAATCATCTACTCTGAAAATACAAAGTATAAAGAAATTTGACAACCATCATCAAGTCTATGTGTTTTTAGAGTGTGGCAATATGGTCAACTGAAAACCAGCATCCACTCTTCCTATTTTGGTATGTTCCTGAATTGCTGCGGGTGGTCATTGGCAAAGTTTATTTCTGAGTCTCGTTAGCATCTATAATTTTAGGTGTGAGTCCTTCATAGTTTTCAGATAATGACATGGGAGTTTCAGATGGAAAAAATCAGGCATATGCCATATTTAATCCATTCTGCTACCAACAAGGTTGGAAAAGCATTGGGTTGTTTGGAAGAAGTGGAGACAAATTTCCATGTGAGTTTGAAAATGGGGAGATGCACATCCTTTGTCCCACAGATATAATACAAATTGAATCTTGAACTAACACTCATGTCACGTTTCATGATAACTGTACTATGTAGTATAGTCACAGAGTCAAAAATTTCATTGGCATTTTCCTGATTTCACCACTTTTTTGATGATAGCAGAAATGTCAGCTTTCTCAGCTGGCCTGTTTTTCAGTGTCTTAGTCATTCGCAGTACTCAAAGAACATCACCCTCAGCCCATTCACAATGGTTGCAAAATATACTTTCAACATTAATGTTCAGCATAAAGTGGTTTCCATTTAGGGAAAACAACACAGGTGCACCCTGGTGTTGTGGGGTTTGAGTGAGCTTAGTCCATATACATTACAAGGTCCTGGGTTTGTATCCTGGGACCAGTGGGAACAACCAAGATGACCAACTAAATAAAATAAATAAATGCTTCTTCCTCCTCTCCTGTCCTGACTGCCTGCCTCTGCTCACCATCATTCCTGCTTAGATAATTCCTTCAAAAAAGAAAAAATAGACAAAAAGACTATTTTCTCTAAGTCAGAGAGCAAGAAACAGGCCTTCCATCTAAACATTGCTATCGCGTGTTGTTTGATTTGAAGTCAATGATGCTGTTCTCTCCATGAGATCATGGCATGCAGGTGGTCAATGAATACCAGTGGGTATTCCATTTCATCTTATCTCATCTTGCACTTACCCCAAAGAAAATGCCTATTAGAGGGAACATAGTTGGCTTCTGTGATTTGTAAATCCATATCAAGGAATATGGAGTAGCTTGATAGTTTTGATCACGTAGGAGGGATTAAAGAAAGAAAATGGGAAGAAATGACAGATCCTCATATCAAGGAACAAATCATTTGCCAGACATTTCTAAGGCTGCAAGTCTGCTACCTCAAGGCAGGTATACTGATGTGGATCCAAATCAAGGGCTTAACCTTACTTTTTAATGAATTACAAATAAAGTTGCATTCACACCTGGCTAAAAATCTTATGCAAAACTCAATGCATGTGAAAACACACATTGGACAACCAGGAGTTCCTGGGGAATTAAAATACTTTGCTTCATGAAGGAAAATGTAAGCTTCAATATTTGTCTAGGCAGTCTATCTGACCTTATTGGTGGGACAATTTGTGCCTTTTCTAAAGATTCTGCAATGTCATTACCTTACGTAGGTGTACACTGTATGAATGCTCCATATCTGACAATTCTAACAACCCCCAATCAATATCCAGCATCATATCCCAGGACACTTCAGAGAGATTAATGCAACATATGAATATGAAGGCATAGATATGTTGACCATATTTCCATGAGACAAAAATGAAGCATTGTGATGGCAAATATGGGATCGGGTGTGTGCTGGAGACTTTTGGGAAAGTAGGAAGTGGAATAATTCAAGTAGGAGCTGAGCAGTCAGACCTATCAACAAGTAAGTGCTATGGATGGCAATAGAGGATCACATAGTGATAACATGTGGTCCAATGGGATCTTACAAATGGCTAGGGCTGGTGCAAGGAATTTTGGCATCTTAGGTTAAAAAAATTTGGTTCCCCAATATGACCCATTCTAAAAGTCCTGCCTTAAACACAGGCCGCTTTAACCATCTCGGTGTCGGAAATGCCCAATAATCCCACAGTGACAGAGATAACCCATACAGTGCAAGAGATAACTTGCAGAATGCCAGAGATAACCCCCATAGTACTTAGTTGTATCTCGACCAATCGGTGGTGTTCTGCTTCCTTTGAAAAAACAAGAGCACATGAGGTGGGAGGGTAAATCCTCTTCCCATGATCCTGTTCCTCACAAGGGGCAAGAATAGTAGTAGTAGTCACAGCCTGCTGCAGTCAGCTCTGGCAATGGGCATTCTTAATATAGGACGAAAGTACAGCTCCTTTTAGGCCTCTAGAAGAGACTGGGCCTGAGGCAACTCAACGACCCCTTTTGCCAAGTGTTAAAGGCAGTCCTGGTTTATTAAAATGGGACAAAATTCACATTTATATTAAAATGACAGTACATTTGGGAAATGTGAAATAATGGTACTGTCCCATATAAAATGGCACATATGGTCAGTCTAGCTTAGTTATCCAAATGATTGCAGAATGTTTCTAATATCTATTGGAAAAACTTGGAAGATAGGTGTACAAATAAATTCTACTGGACCTCATTCATGGACTAAAGGGGATATTTTTTAGCATAAAACACCTATTTTGGTGACATGCACTATCAGAAACTTGATTCCATGTGATCTTTTGGATAAAACTAAAAAGTCAATAATTTTTCCTCCATTGGTTGAAGCTTAGATTCAAGAGAGGTCTCCTCACAAAGAAATTCAGAGACCTAGATTTATGTAATACAATATAGAGCAAAAATGATGTGTGAGTGAAGACAATTTTGGTAGAATGGGCTAAGGGGGATATCTGAAAATATTTCTTCCTATCAAAATATGAAAAAAAAATAATATGCGTGCCTTGGGGAATCATTGTAAAAATGATTATGTATGTGTTGGAAAAACAAAGAGCTGTTGTATTACAAATCCATTATGGGTTTGAACCGGTTTTAAGAGAATTAGACGAGGAAGGAAAAATATGGATTATTGTAAAATTAATCTGATGGTGATTCCTGTTCCAAACCTGATAGTTACTGGAGTGTAACATCATTAACCTTGGTGCTCACAGAGATGTTGATATCACACAAGAGTTTTCTCCAGATAATACAGGAAGTGGTGACCACTTTCTGGTAGGGATGGAGTACATCGTTATTTCTCCATTACTTCCACTAATTTAATAAGTACACAATTTCCTGTATTAAGAATTTCATGAATGAAATTTATGCAGTGGATACTCCTTTTACATTCAATTTGCAAAACACAGTTAAAATTATTAAGAAAATCCAGACAAAAGATTATTTATACTGTTTGAAAAATAAAGAGATTAAACTATGTCTGTGGTAAACTGCATATTATCTAATATTAAATGATGCATTTATCAGGTGTTAGTCCTTTTAGGGGTTCAAGTCCTGTAACTGTAACAGTAATTCATATTGTTTGAAAAATAGAGATTAAATGCTGTGTATATGGTAAACCACAGATCATCTATGATTAACTGATACAAGAATCAGGAGTTAGTGTATTGAGGGGTTCAAGTCCTGTTACTGATGAGCAAGTATTCCAGAGGCAAGTCTCTGTCAGGTAGAGACTCGGTTGCAGTCAAAGAGTTTAATTAGAGACTCTTTTATGTCTTTGTTTCTAAGACTATAGATAAAAGGGTTCAGCATGGGTGTGACCACTGTGTACATCACAGAAGCTATTGCACTGTCCTTGGAGTCTTGAGAAGCAGCAGAACTAAGATATACTCCCAATGCAGTCCCATAGAACAAGGAGACCACGGAGAGGTGAGACCCACACGTGGAAAATGCTTTATACTTGCCACTAGCTGATGAAATTCTCAGAACAGAGGTTACAATCTTCAAGTAAGAGAAAAGTATTCCTGTGAGAGGAATAATACCCAGAAGGCCTGCTGACAAATACATCACTAGATCATTGAGGAATGTGTCGGAACAAGCCAGTTGTATCACCTGATAAAGTTCACAGAAAAAGTGAGGGATTACCAACTCTGTACAAAAAGACAGTCGTATGACCATTAAACCATTAAGGAGAGAGTCCAGGAGACTCAATAACCAGGAAAGAAAAAGCAGGATGCCACATAACCTAGGATTCATGATGACCATATAGTGTAAAGGGTGACAGATGGCCACAAAGCGGTCATAGGCCATCACTGTCAAGAGTAAAGTGTCTAATTCTCCAAAGAACATGAAAAAGTGCATCTGGCTGAGGCAGGCTTCAAAGGTGATGACTTTGCTCTGCATATGAATGTTGAGTAACATCTTAGGGACAGTGGTGGAGGTGAAACATATGTCTGTAAATGACAGGTTGGAGAGGAAGAAATACATGGGCGTGTGGAGATGGGGATCAGAGATGATGGCCAGGATTATTAGAAGATTTCCAATGAAGGTGACCAGATACATGGACAAGAACAACCAGAATAAAACAGGCTGTAACACTGCCTCTCCCGACAGTCCCAGGAGGATAAATTCTGAAGTACGAGAATGATTTTCAGGTTCCATGTAACTGATGGAATTGCTGGATTAGAAAAAAAGAGGAATCACATTGAAGCACAAACATTAATCAGTAAATTAAAATCAATGGTATGGTTTTATCTTAAAAATTTTTAATTAAGAAATCTCTCTAGGTTATATTTCTAGTGCCTGCATTTGAAAATGTCAAGGATCATAATGTTCATGCCCCTAGTGGAGGAGCTGTTGTTTGCAGTCCACATATATACCAGGGTCCTGGGTTTGCCAAGATGAACAAACAAATAAATGTTTCTTCCTCCTCTCTCTTTCTGCCTGCACCTTTCCTTAAAAAAAAACAAAGAATCCTTAATGTTCTGTCCTGTCTTGTTGCTGAGGAGATCGGCCATTCTTACGTGACCAATCCAATCATCTTTTCAAAGTATCTGTCAAGGTATATTTGTTCTGCAAATTTCCTAATTTATTTTGATTCAATGAAGTTTCATAAATGTATTTAAGTTACTTTATTTACAAAACAATATAAATTTGGAATCAAGTGCATGATAATGCAACACAACCACTGCCAAATTACCAAAAGTCCTCCCACACTCCAGACAACCTCTGTTTGTTACTACCTCCTTCATCAATGGTAAGCTAAGTTTTATTTTCAGTGTCCAAGGGTTGGTTGTTGATTTGTCTGTTCCTTTGCTTTGTTTCTTTATATTTCACATAAAGTGAGATCATCCAGCATTTCTCTATCTCTTTCTGCCTTATTTCATTGAGGATCATCTCTTCTAGTTCCATCCATGCTGTTCCAAATGGCAGGATTTCACCTACTAGGGATGTGTAGTATTTCATATGCACCAAATAATATTCCAATTATTATTTAAACCACTAGGAAATTGCACCGAAATGAATTAAAAGTACTAATGATTTACAAGTTTTGTTTTAGCTGTGTATGTCTGGGTGACAATAGAACATCAACAAATTAGTAAACTATTTCATTGATGATGATTATTAAGTAAAATAATGAATCTTGATGAAGATGCTAAGTATAGGGGAAACACTTTTTAACCATTTCCAATTAAATGAATTTGGGAAGACATTCTAAAAGTGATGAGATAGAGATATCAGTCTACCAATCACCTATATGTCATCTCTCAGTTTATCTAGTTTTCTATCACCTCTCTATCAATCTATCCACTATTGAATTCTATCTATTGATCATTTTTCAATCATATATGTGTCTGTCATATCTATGCCAGGAATACCTGCTTACATGAATGTCATGAGAAGAGCATTTAGGTCAGTAACAGACATTAACAAGGTCCTGGATACAGGAGAATCTGACACACTCACAGAACAGTGAGGGGCTGGTGTGGTGAGAGTACCTATAGCAGAGATAAGGGGATAGAGGTAAGAAAAGAATGGTAGCACACCCAGATGTTGTGGAGAGGTAACATGGAGGATTCCTGGGTCGCTATTTTAAACACATAGATTATATTATATAAGATGGACTTAAGATGACTATTAACTATACTGTATACAAATGACACATTTTGATTCCTACATAAACTCTCCTCTCCTTCAACTTCCATTTAGTCCAAATTTTGCATTTTTCCTTATAGAATATAGAATCAGCTAGGGATACATGTTCACCTCTTTCCTCTTTGTGTGCATAGTAAGGGAAAATTTCCCTTACTACATACACATACACTCACACACTCCCCAGAGCTATGACTGTGATATTATGTCTTCCAACACCAGAGTCAGATCTCATGGGGCCAGCAGAATATTGTCTCTAGGATGACATTTTTAGATCCACTGTCCTCTGACAATTCAATTTGGTATTTATGTAAGGATGCCAAGGGCAGATCCGATAGTAAAAGAATTTATGACAACCTTCTGTATGATCATGGAGAGAGAGTGGGTGGAAGCTGTAGCTAAGAATGAAGGAAATGTAAATGATGAGAACAAGACAAACAGTGACATCAGAAATTAGATGGAGTAAGAGATAACTCGCCTATCTACGTGAAAAGTATAAAAATATTAACTCAAGAAGACATGTACATCCCTGTGTTTATTTACAATAGCCAAGATTTGAAATCAACTTAAGTGTTTATCAGTGGAGAAATGGATAAGAAATGTTACATATATATACACATATGTATAATGGAATGTTACATGGTCATAAAAATATGACGTCTTGTCATTAACCCCAACGTGGGAGGAATTTGAAGGTATTTTCCTGAGTGAAATAAGTCAGAAGGAGCAATACAAATATTAGATGACTTCACTAATTTCTGGAATTTGGAGAAAGAACACAAATGAATTAATAGGATAAATTTTGAACAAATCTTTGGATCTTGACAGAAGAACTGAGGTGACCAGTGGGTAAAGGATGAAGAGCATGTGCTACAGGAAGTTTATTTAATATTTCATTGCCCTATATTTCTTGAATGTTTTTGTTTTTATTCTTTAATAAAAAATAGAAGAGAAAAGTATGCTTTCTGTGCTACTGTTAATCAGTGAATTTTTGGATTCAGCTTACCCACTCACAAATAGCCCCAGTGTTAGCATACCCTGGAGGTCTAGTGGTCTGGTAGACCCTGGGTTCAATCCACATATACCTCAAGGTCTCTGATTTAAGACGGGGTGGAACAACCAAGATGTACAACTAACTAAATAAAAAGTGCTCCTTTCTCCCCTCATTTCCTGTCTGTCTTCCTACTCTCCATAATTCTTAGAAAATACCCACAATGTCCCATCACTAGCTCGATGTTGATATTTCTTTTACTCAGCTTCTTTCCAGTGCTTTGAGGGCAATAAGGTTCTATTCATTACATTGACCTGGGTGATCTTCCCATACAGTGAACTTAATTATGAATATCACTGGCATACATCCTGTACTATTTTCAGAATTAAGTATAAACACAGTAACCAAAAGATAAAGTGTGATGTATTTGGAGCTTACCCAGTTCATCTCTTGTTTCCCTTTACATCTCCTGACCTCATTACAGGTCAGATATTAAGAATGATTTATAACTTTCTAAGCACACCTGATATCAAATTAATGCCTGTATTTATTTTCCTACCGATCCTTCCCCATAATTCACTGGAATATTTATATACTACTTCAAACCCCAGTATAATTACAGGATTGTTTGTAAATTCTTCACTCACATCTCCACTGGGATTTTAGCGTCAGCTTAGGATACACCTTTTTATTTTTGTGTCTCTTCCCTAGATTTACACCTTATTCACCCTGAGAGAATGAACCATGTCATACTCCCTT